>JAGVSQ010001676.1:0-27951 GCA_022683975.1 Rhyacophila evoluta | reverse complement strand
TTTTCGCACCGAATTCGATCGTCGCAAAAGCGACGACCCGATTCCAAAGGGTTAAGTAGAGAGTAGAATAAAACCTCATATTAAGTTCAAATTTGACAAAAAGTGCACATATGGTAGATAGGAACTATACGACTCATATCATTGATAGATCTGTGTAGTATTTATATTAAAAGAAATAACATTTTACTAAAAAATAAAATAATGGCTTTGAAAATAAGGCACATGGACACCTACATGAGGAATTTCAAGAGTGGACATCAATTATTTCTTGCAGCGTCGCAGTGTAAAAGTGTTTGCTCATCATAGAATTGTTATCATGATAACAGCCACATCCTATGACTTATGATTCATAGAGTGATTCTGTTTATTTTGTTGTGTTATTGTAGGTCATTGTTTATATTTTTTGCTTTATCTGAAGTGCACTGACTCAGTGCATTATTATTGTTGTGTGTGGGCAGTTTTCACAGTTGTCTGGTATATCAAATTGAATAAATGTCACTTCTTTAGTCATTTTTGCGGTGATCGTTTGCAGTCTACTGTAATGTGTGTGTGGTGGGCACGATGCAGGAAATTTAATGTGTTTCCAATAGCCCTTAGGTTGAGCCTGTCTCTTGGAGGAAAGTTGGTCAAAATCAAGTATCAGGTTTGAATATAGTCACTTGCAAATACTGGACTGATATCACTAGAAGAATTAATTTGATCAAAACTTTTCATTGATATATCTCAGTTCTTAGGTTATCCACAGAAAGTGAATATAAGGACAGTTTGAATACTTGTAACACTGATAATAACCGATAATCAAGATAAGATATTTATTAGAATCTGAAATAAAATTGACATTGTTGTCTGGTCTTATGGTGAATTTTTGTAGGTCAATTTGAATATCAAGACTTTGCTTTCTTAAAATTTCTAAGTCAAGTTTAGTGTATTATTTATAAAAGTTTATTAAAAATATCTAATTAAAATAAAAGTGTCATTGAAATAATTTGCAAATATTTTAAAATACAAAACAGTAAAACCTCCATATAACGGACAAAATATCCGCATAGAAGTGAAAGTGAAAATACAGTGGCACCTTGAGATACGAGTTTAATTCATTCCGTTACCTTGCTCGTATCTCAAAGCAATTTTCCCCATTGCAATTAATCGAGATGCCATTAATCCGTTCCAGCCCTCAAAATGCTACCCCAGTTGTTCTTGTAACGTGTTTTTGAATAAGAAAAATGTATTTATAAATGAAAAATATCAGAAGTTTCTCCATCTTTTCATGGAGAGAGCTCCGGAGCTTAGAAATTATTGTAACACCCTTAGCTGGCGTTATACCCTTTATCGACTCCTTCTGTTTAAGCAGAGTACATATCGTTGAAGTGCTACACCCATACTGCCTCGCCAAGTCAGCTACTCGTACACCTTGGTCATTTTTTTCTACGATTTCACGCTTTAATTCAATAGACATCATCTTCTTCTGAGCACTGACCTTTTCACTCACTTTCTTCGGACCCATGGTTATAAAAAGAAATGTGATAAAGTATGTAAATGCACAAAAAGAACTAAGCCCTAGAAAAACTTATCAAAGATGCTTCGACACCGAGGTAAACAAGCACACTGGGGGGATGCGTGGGATAATGCGAGACGCACGAAGCGCAGTAAACTGGTGGATCGTGTGCAGCCGGCTGTTCCTCGTATCTCAAATGTTACTCGTATTTCAAAGCAAAAGTTTGCTCGCTCGACGGCTTGTATCTCAAATATCTAATAATGTTAGGGCACTTGTATCTCGTGGTACCACTGTATTGGAAAGTGGTTGGAAGAAATTGTTTGATGACCAAGATCCAGACATGGGCTTAAAAGGGTTAGAATTTCCTGTAAAATCATACAGAATAATGCTGGAAAAGAAGTCCTTAACCGAAGAAATTTTTTTACAGTGGTTAGAAGTAGACTATGAGTATCTATCATGATCGAAAGTGAAAAAGTAGATGAAGTTATTGTCTTGGCAAAAATTTATAGCGTTTTTGTAATTTTACGAACAGCATACTTGGAAAGTTTAAAAAAAACTTGTTTCATTTCTTGAATTTAATAATAATAATATGCATACATAATGGACTTTTGGCTTTAACGGACACCACCTCACCCGCATAAGTCCATTAAATCGAGGTTTTACTGTATCGACGATGTTAGAGAAGGATTTGATACCTGTGTAAATCTTGAGCAATGAATATAATGTCATTTTATTTTGTTTTTTCAGGTAGTTATAGAAGTGGCACACAGAGTGGATCGTGATGGTGGCATGGATTCGGTAGTAGATAAAATGATTTTCAAACCCGTCGATGTGGTTTCAATAAAAGTCAAAGACTCAGATTTGGAGTACGCGACTAGGGGCACGTTTCAGACTGATTCTGCCATATCTAAATATAATGGTAAACTATCAATTGATTATTTTTCTTTCAATTAAGCGATGTACAGCTAAGTTTCATCTCCTATGTGGCCTTCATCCACCCACCCTATCCTTAAACTTGATCTTAATCAGGTGTATTCTGGAGTTCTGGTATCGAAAAGCGATCTACTTAATTCTACGGTAATGTCCCGGTAGTATATATAAATTATCCAAGAAGTATATTGAAATAAGTTGTAATTCATGTCATTAGCTTACTACCAAGGTCTCCTTTCATAAAATCTGTTTTAACGCCATTTATTATATTAGCAAATAATTAAAACTATGCAATCGTTCATAGCTAATATTTGAGTTACGGGCGATTTAAAAAGTATTAGCTAATAATTGATCTTACAAAGGTTTTATAGAATTTTAAGATAGGAGGTTTTGGCAGCAAGCAGTTGATATGCTTAACTGGAATATGGCTAAATAGTGGCTATCACATATTACTTCCATGATTTCGATTTTCGAATTTCGATTCCAATGCCATAAATCACTTGGAGATTACTGGCAGGCAGGGTTGAGGCTTTACTGAGGTATGGATTAATATGCTGGCAACAATAGCTGAATGAGTCTAGGTTTAATCATATAATTTTATTATTCCATAGGTTTTGACCATATGTAATGCATTATAAAGCTTTGGATTTGACTAATTAAAACTGTTTTGAATTGTTTCAGGACGAAACGGTCCATACGGTGAAGGCAGACGCCTGCAACCGTGGGAAGGAGAGTCGGAGACTCTGAATGGAGAGGCGTTAGATTGCTCGTTGGATCAGCTGGAGCTGGACCACCGGGCTAATGGGTGGGACGTGCATGAGATGTTCCGGAAAAACGAGACCATCTATGGTGTGCACAGTACCTTTGACCACTCCCTGGCCGGATACACAGTGCCTCTGCAGAAAAAAGATACTCAAGACTATAGGTTGGTTCAAATTGACTAACATTATTGTATACAGCCACTGCTTTGATGCATAGTTTAATGGAAGGGATGAAAGATGATTGTCTGATTTCGGTAAAGCATTACAAATTTGAGCAAAACCATACTCTGTATTGATGAGATAAACATTAATATGGAAATTATCATTTGAGGACATTAAAAGCAAAGACACCACGTCCATCAAAGACATATTGCAGAAAATCAAATAAATTCGATGATGTCATTCTAATTAATTATTCTAATACTTTTCTATGAATATGTGAGTTTAAATAAACTGTATTATATAAGATGATGTGGACATTAATATGTCTTAATACAATATGAGCGACTTACTAATGATTTTGATATGGACAGCGGCATTTTTGTCTTTTAACCCACTCATTTATAGTTGAACGAAACATGTAAATTATCAATGTGAAGGTTTCTGTCAAGTTTTTTTAATGTTATTTATTGCACATGCATCAAAAGAATTGAAGTATCTGTACATTCTTGTATATGTACACAGTCTGTATCTGTATTTGGTTTACAGAGAAAAAGAAGCCAAAGCAGAAGAAATAGCGGCAGCAATAGAAAGCCAGCCAACATATAAACAAAGAATGGACGTGGAGAACGGGGACGAGGAGGAGAGATACTCAGCCGTAGTGCGGCCGAGTGGGCGACATTCCAGACCCTCCCCACCCCCGCTGCACCAGTCCCATCACCAGTCCCACCAGCCCCACCAGATGCACCAGTCGCATCAATCGCACCAGTCACACCAGTCGCAGACTGCAAACGGGGGACCACAACAGGTGGACGCAGCTCCTACCACCGATCGCTACGTCGCACCTAGCAAAAGGAAGAATCCACAGGTGTGTTTTTACTTTATTGAACATTTAATATGACTACGAATATTGATGTATGTATTATTAATATTCACTTTTCCCAATCTCATTATACTGTCTCTGTACATATTATTGATTACTGCTTTTGTTTTACAGACTGGCAAATTAATAAAATCATCACAAGTACCGCAGCAGCAACAACAGACACAAGTGGGCAACAATTCCAATAGTAATGTGAACACAAACGTGAACGTGGGTGGAGGAGGGCAGCAGAAGGGGGTTCCGCCCCCTGGGCCCCACTACCCGCCCCTACCGCATCACCCACAACACAATGCACACCAGGTAACATACTAAAACACTTGAAGATTATCCTTTTAAGGTGGGTGGAATTGATCATGAACATGTATTTAACAATGGAATTGATCAGAGAACAATATGATAATTTAAATTCGAAACCAACTGTAAAACTAAATATCCAACATCTCTTGTTGCTACTTTTACAATAAATAGTTCATTTTATTAATAATACTTTTAGCCAAGACTTGCTTATAATGACTACAGTCAAAACGATGTTCTTTATGAAAATGGAATAAAGAATACCACAAAAAATCTTTGGCATTTGACATCGCAGAAGTGACATCTAGTGATTGTGTGTGTACCCTGAATTACAGGTGCATGTGTCGATGAGTATAAGCGGAGGCGGGCCTCCGGTCAAAAGCTATGCGGCCGCGGGTGGAGGAAGTAACAGCGCCGGTTCTGTGGGAGTGAATGTGGTGGGTGTGGTCAGCGGGGCTGTTAATGCACCTCAACCACTATCCTACCCCACGCCGCCGCCCTTCACCTCACATCATGTGCATGGGTAAGATAACGCATTGTATGGTGAAGTATATTTTCATATATATATATTTTTTATTAAGTTGTTATAGTATGTTTGCTTCCAAAAGCCACAATATCATATCATGTAAATATATGTATGTCTGGTATTTACTGGTCTTCTTAAATGCATAAGCTATTCATAGAAGTGACTAAGCTAGATCAAATAATAGTATTGTATGGTCCATTTTTAGTTTTACGTTCTGGGTTACAACATTGCTTTTGGAGCCGGATAAATATGTACACTCAGTGATGTCTTTGTTAGGGACTGTGGTTTGTTACTATTATATAAAGCAACATCAGAATAATGAACAAGACTTCGAAATAATGCTAAAAAAAATATTTAATATACTATTATTTTGTAATTTTGCAGTGTTCAAAGTGGTGGTCCGTCAGTCGGCAAAGTAATGAACGGCTCGGATCCATCGAAACCCGTTGGGCCTGGAGCACCACTCCAGCAGAGAGCGCCCCGTCACGCTCCTTTGCCCGCTCCCTTCCCTCCTCCGCAGCAGCCCCCACAGCAGATGGTGCAGCAGATTGTCGCTCAGCATGATCAACATCCGATGCCGCAGCCGGTAATAAATATATGCCTAGCAGTAACTATTTTATTTAATAATCTTTGTGTTAATATTTTATTAGATTTATTGGTGAATTAATCCTTTCCTATCTGCGTATTGTCAATATTTTTTATTTTGTGCGGGTGAATGAAAATCAATTTCGAAGTTAATTTTCGACCATTTTACCGCAAAAAAACTTACATGAATTCATTAATAATCGCACTTCAATGCTTAATCTTCTTAATCCTTTGATTAGTATGGGCGCACATGTACGGTCGATGTGCATTGTCGCCTTATTTTCAAAGCCATTATTTTATTTTTTAATAAATTGTTATTATTTCTTTTAATATAAATACTAGATAGATTTATCCATGATATGTGGAAGCCATTATAATTACATAATATATATTTTTAGCACAGAAAAAAATACGTAAATATTACAAAAACAATGAGTAAAACTTGGGTTAACTAAAAAATTCCCTTATGCTCTTTCTATAATTATTATGATTTGTAAATGAATAAAAGAGTATCTGTTCACAGAAACACGTAAATTAGTCCTGTATATTAAAATTTTCCTTAAGTGCTCCTTTGATTCTTAAATTGAGCGACCAAGTGTGGTACTTTTATACACATTTTTGGAATAACTTTTTAGTTTATTATGTTCATTGTTTGGAAATCGGGGTATTCACTTCGATTGATTTTATGATATTAGAAGAATTGATAGCAGTGAAAGATTTTCATGCTTAAAACGTGTGTGCATAAAAAAATGAAAGGGTTAAGGAATATATAGTCATGGTAGCAAACATTTAAGTGTCTAGTGCGACCAAATTACATGAGTGCGTGAAAGGATAAAATAAAGTGCAATTGTAAGATATTGAATTGAGTTAGTTTTGACCGAGTATCTTCTTGTTTCAGGTGATTCCTCACCAGGTGGCATTGGTAGATGGTCATGGAGTTGTCTCAGGCTTGCCTGCTGGCATGCCGCAGCACGCTCCTGCCAACTCAATATCACAACCTGCGCCGCAAGTGACACGGCAGCAGCGTGATATGAGGCTTGTTAATGACGATGTAAAGGTGAGAATTTCCTTTGATTGATTGGACAATTTTATTTTGTATTTGTGTATATTTTTCATTGTTTGTAAAATATCTGTTTCTGTTTGATTTAACAATAAGCAATCGGTCAGGATTTCAAAGTATATTGTTTTTTTAATTTATTTTATTAAGTTTTTGATGTTAATCAAATTTCACATTCACATTTAGAATATCATGCCCAGATGTATTGAGTTGGAAAAAATGCTTGTACACAATGATGATGTTTTTTGAGATTATTGTCTATAAAACAACTGAACAACGTTAAATTTATTACTTTCCAGGACCTGCGCAAGTTTGGGAATGACTTCAAACTGGGTCCTGATCAGTCTGGTCAGGCGGAGCCGGCTCATAAGCCGCCAATCTCTGGACAGATGCCGCAACAGCAGCATCAGCACGTGCAACCTCAAGGAGATGGTTCACATGGTAAGGCGCCTCCCCCTGTTCAGGACGGTCCAAACAAGGGCAGGGGATCACCCACCGACTCACAGCATTCACACACACCAAAGCAACACAGCCCGCAAGAACATAATAATAAGGTATTTATTATAGACTTGGATATCACTCTTTCCGTTAATGATGGAGTCATGAATGAAAGTGAAACTACTTTAAGAACATAATGATGTTGGATGGCTAATAACAATTCCTCTAAAAAAATAGTTGAAGTATCTCAACACTGGTATGTACATAATATGTAGCATAATTTATGCCCTGTCTTGAGTCCTGAGCTAAACCTTATTAATATTTTACCTCACTGTATTAAAACTGAACTAAAATTGAAAAATATCAAATATATTAAAGATTACAGTTGATACTGAAGATCTTTTTATTGGCTACAGCTAAGCCATTGATTTTCGTGATGTTAGGCTGCTTTGCAGAAAAATGGGTGTTTCACATTTCCATATAAAATTTACATATTTAAAAAACGCTCTTTACTTGTTTGTATTTCAGATAGTGCCTCGTCCAGACGTTCCGGCGACCCCGCCAGTTCAGCAAGTGGCCGTGGCGTCAGCTGCTGCACCTCTCGAGCCCCCACCGCCTACTCCCTCTCCGCTTGACAAGTCTGGAGCCACACAGAAGAAATTCACGCTCAATCCCAATGCCAAGGAGTTCAACCCGGCCAGTAAACCATTTGTTCCCAGGAGTCCGAGTACTCCTAACCCCTCAAGGTCAGTAACTCGATTATATTTATGTATTTTTATGTTTTTATTTACTCTTTATTCTTTTTCAATCTTAAACTATTCATTGTTGCTCTAACTTTATAATTTTCAACCTTTTTTCTGTTCGTTATTCCCTTATCATAGACAAATTTAGTGATTAATTAACACGTTGACTGCCAACTATGAGATATCTCATAGGTAGTCATTACTTGCCATATTTTTACAGCTACGAGGAAACTGATATGAGCATAAAGTTTTTAATAATATAACATGATTAAATCGAATTGGCTCTTTGGACCGGAATCGTGAAAAATTTCGTAGCTGTCAACGTATTAATTATGTTATGTATGTTAATTATATTATCATGTAAAAGTGTAAAATGATCATTCTTCCTCAATCAGGTTGAGTGATAGGCTTGAAGTTGCATTTAATTTATTTAATCCACTCTTGAACAAATAGCAGTGAGCTATCCTCATACAGAATATCTTTTAAAGTATAGTCGTAATGTTACTATGCTAATAAATTAACCCTTGTATTCTTGCTTCAAATTGAACAGACCACACACTCCGGCGACGCCTGTGAATCAGCACGGTCCGCCGAATCACTTCATGAACCAGGCGGTGGCAGCGCAGCATGTTGTGCCTCACTACACAGCTGCCAGTGGTCACCACCCGCATCACCTGACGCCAGCCAATGCTACCGCGACCACGGTTATGCTCACTAGCGGTCAGGGTGGAGGACCGCAGGCAGCGTATGCTGCTGTTATGCACCACCCTCATGCGCAACAGGCTCCAATGTATCAACCTCAACAACAGCACCATAGGCCATATAGGAAAAGTCAGTACAATATTTTATATACTTTTTTGAAACTTTTGTTTTGTATCTTTATTATTTATTAAGTTTTCCGTACATTCTCAATATGCTGAATATTTTTTTAACTTTCCGATAACAAGGGTAATAGTTTTTTTTAGTCTTTGATGATTATTGACGTTATGCGGTGTTGGCTTTTCAGTGACGGCACCGTCAATGCAAGTGGTCGCGGCAACTGGCCAGCCGCTAATGGCTCCCGGTCCTTTGCCACAGTATCTGCCGTACACACACCCTGCGCATCCCCATCAGCCTCCACAACACTATCCTTCGATGGTTCCATACGTAAGTGTACCTGATAGTTTTGTTTACAATTGTTTTACTTAAATGTTTTAAGTTAAGCGTGTGTTTCATTTTTAATAATGTAATTGCTAAAGTGACAAATGATTTACCTTGGCCTATTTATATATAATAATGAAATATATAATTAATATTTTCGACTGATGGTGCTTGATGGAAATTGATTTTAATTGATGTGATTGAATTCACATATAGAAGTTTACCAGTTTTAAATAATTTAGAAATGATATATATGACTTGTCACTTCTTTTGTGATGGTTAGACTGAGATTTTAATTGTTAATTTTGACTTGAAAATAATATTTGAAATTTTTTAATAAGATTATACACCGCAATAGTTTATACTGAATACAATTTATGTTTGTTAAATGCAACTGTCTGTGATGATCGTGTGTATATCAGACAATTATAAGTTCAAAATCAATTTACACAAAGCAGGAGATTTTTGGGAAAATATCTTTTATCTAAGTGATATATTTCAAGTGGAAAACGTCTTAAATAAGGAAATCCACTTTCATATTGAAAAAATTTTTTTGTAGAAACAATTATTTATAACTTTTTCTACAATGGAATCCTAACTTAGTATAACATGAAGAAATGAGATGCTGAATGTTTTCTTTGTAATATAGTTCAATTGGGGTCCACCAATTCGGATGTACCAGCAGCACCATGAAGGAGGAGGTGGAGGAGCGGGGGGCGGGGGAGCAGGTGGGGTCGCAGCGCAGATTCAGTATTTGGGAGCGCCGCCACCAACCCCCTCGACGCCGTCCCCCTCTCAGGCCACTTACCACCCGCCGCCCAGCCCCGCAGTGGGCGTCGGTCAGCAGCCGCAGCAGGGCCAACCGGCCTATCAGCCAGCGCCACCTACGCAGTCCTTCCAGACGGTGCTGTGCCCTGTGCTGCCGCCTCCTCCGCAGCAGCAGCACCAGCTTTACCTGCCGCAGCCGCCCCCGCAGCAGCCACCACAGCACCAGCATCCGCAGCATGCACAGCACGCTCCACATGCTGCTCATGCTGCGCACGCCACACATGCCCTACAGGTAACCTCGCACACCATACTGAGGATTCAGCATTACTTTTCAGAAGAACTTCATTCTGTGGATCACCTCATTTGACATACAAATAATTTACAATGCTTTTAAGTATCTCTTTCATTGTCTTAAATGAAATTTTTTAAAGCCTACAAGCATAATGTTCAATTTACAATACCGTGTGTGTTACAAGAATAAAACTAAGCACATATACATTATTTAGAATAAGTCTTATATTATTTTATATCGCTTATTTTTGATTTATACTTTTGCGGTTCTTTATTTTAATATTTAAGATCACAGTGTTATCTATTGTCCTATTTTTAAATATTGAACCCATCACAGTTCATTGCCAAGAGTAATGCTGTGTTGAAGTTTCGCAAATCGAAAGTAAACGTTTGTCATCGAATGTAAGGAGAGGAAATGAAGAAATAGGAGAATGATAAAATGGTAAAAACACTAAAAAAATATGTGTGATCAACGAAGGTATACCAGAATTGATCGAGGAACTGGGTCAAAGAATGACACTTTAACACTTTCTTATTTTGAGATATACCAGTATCTTTTTAATCTTGTTACAAGGTTTTTCTTTCATAAGTTCAAACGAGTGCCATGGCAGATCACATCAGCTGCTTAGCTTGCTCTTCTATTCGGTTCCTCAATTCCAATAGATCATCATCTGTTCAGATTGATGATAAACATTGAGATTGTTGTCCTGGTGATTACAGGTTTTTCAATTTAAATAAGAAACTTAGTTATTGTATATGATAATCTCCGACTGTAATAAATATATAAATTTATTCACCACCGATTAATTTAAAGTATATATTTCTGCGACTATTGTTTTACAATTACAACATAGTCTTACCGCATATTAAATGGGCTATTATGAAGTAAAATGCATGCCGACATAACATTGTTATGTGAAATTATTCATTAACAAACACTATATGGTGTTGCCATTTATTTGACCGAGTATTTACTACTATTGTTTTATTCTTAATTTATCATTATTAGAAATAAAATAAGTGTACTGAATATGACCACCAAAGTAGTGAAAGCATTTATAAATAATATACTGTGCAATCATCGATTAACGAAATAAATCTATTTTGTTGTTTTTCTTTTATTATTATTACTAATATATAAACGCTATTGTGTATGTGGCTCTAAAACGGGCTGTATGGTTTGTTTTAATTGTGTTTTATTTTATTTGAATTTCACTGCTGCAATTGATTCGAAATTATGTTAGGTTGGGTGAACGCTAATCGATCTTCTATACTATCGTAAATTTGTAAATTACTAATTCAAGTTTGAAATTGGCGCTTTCGTAAGGTTGAAAATTTATTTCAATGAACCTAAATGCTCATGAATTTGGTTTGCGTAAATTCTATTTTTTAAAACGGAGCGAGTCCTGTTGGCTAAAACAGTTTTAAAATATGTGATTTAATCAAAATCTGCATTGAAAATATCCAAAATGATGGTCATAATATTTTTATCATGTTACAATCAAATTTATACAATTCCTATATGGGTATCCGTAAAAAAATACCAATAAATCCATGGGTCAGTGTAGCGCTTGCTCTTTGTGATGAGTTTGAGTCTTGTAATTTCATTATAACTCTTGTATCCGCTCTAAAATAGGTCTTGAGTAAATGGTTAGCAACCAAGCAACTCCTTTCAAAATATGTGTTCTGATACAGAGAGCTTGATTTATATATTTGATTTTACTAGTCGAACACATAAAAAGTATTTTTTGTCAGTTGGGAATGATAAATATGACAGCAAATCGTGGTTAATCTACCATTCAGTTAAGCTAATCGTAATAAATTCATCGGAGTCGATGGTACCCTGCAAGTCCTAGCTTGTGATGTCCAGTTAAGCTTTACACTACAAAAGTGTATTCCAAAATAATAATGGAATCACATTTAAATTTTGGTGTGGTATTAAAAAAGGTTCTTTCATTCTGTTTCATTCAACTTCAGCACACTTGAGTGCGTGGCAACTTAAGTCTTGAGTAATTTATATTTACTCACGGGACATTCCCGTCGAATAAAGTAGATCGCTTCTCGATATCTGAACTCCGGTATATGCCCATTTATATACAGGTAAATACTGTTTTACGATTCCGACATGGATGATAGGATTGCAGCAGTGAAACAATGTGTGTTGTCATTTTGTCTGCTACGTTTTAGTGTCTGATAAAATAAATAACAAAAAAAAAATGTGTGATGAATAATATTATTTTTATTCCTTAACCGGTGATGTGTGTTTTTTTTTTCTTGTATTAATGTTGCCGTCTAGTGGTCAGCAAACACAACTCTCCGACTACCGAATATGACACATCAATCTCGTCTCCTCAAAGTTCACCAATATACTGACTAAGGCACGTGGAATCCTCTTTACTCAAAAACACAAAAGCTTTTTTTAATTTTTATTATACTATATTAATATCGTGGAAGATTTTTTTGTTTTGTATTGATGTTTTTTTCTTATTTTAACAGCATGTCCGTTGTATGCCTTTGTCTGTTATCTCTGCATATGATTTGTGTCTTTATCTTACACCAATTGAGAAGCTAAGCATTGTTCGTAGACTTGCAGTGGTTTTTAATTCAACCCGGAACAAAGCGGAAACCGTTAAATATACAATTTGAAAATCTCCAGATTTTCTCATTAAAATAAATGCGGTCAAAAGTCATATCTATTTTATATTAAAAAAAACTCAACAATGTTGATTGAAGAATTGTGTCCTCCTCTTTTCATTCCGGTATTGAGAGAAATAGATGCACAGATTTCTTATTATACATGAAGTTGGCCACTTTGTCATTGAGTTAATGATTTTTTCTTGTCTGGTTAAAATTGTGGAAAACAGATATCATTATTAATGAACAATTTCTTTCTCTCAATCGTTCAATGTGAACCTTTTTTAATTCTGAATAAAGTAATTTTTATTTTTGGACTTTTCCGCCGTAATTCCAATCATAGCTTATTAGATTGGAATCATAGTTGGATTGGCGTTATAGGATTGGAATCATTTAGATATCAAAATAGCAATGCACATGGATGAATTTACAGTGTCAAGTTACAATGCCAAAGTAAGTCCATTTAGAAGGTTACATGTGCGAGTAAATTCTGATTAGTCTATGGATTCAGCATTCAACGCAGAAAACATTCAAGTTTAGTTGTGTGGAGACTTGAAAATTAGATTTAATTATTATTTACGAATGAAATTCTATGATAACTAGCAGTTTCATTGTATAGACATAAATAATAAAATATTATGTTAATAATATTAATTGAAATTCTGGTCTATTATTTATACTTATAGTCAAAGTTTCTTAGATATCGAATATATCTAGGCATGGGTCGATGGATATCTTCTCAATTGGTGTATAATTTAATTTTGTCATGTATTTTGGATAAGTACCGCATATTAGCATATCAATCGATTTATTCTCATTAAAAAAATAATTCTTTTGACTCACTAGAAACTTTCTTTTTGAACGCTTTGCTTTTTTTACGTTGTAATAATTTTAATTAATTTAATAAAACTATGCTTAAATTTTAATAAAAAATAATTAATAATGATCCATAAAACCGTGTCTGGAATTAATCAATTTTAAATATATTAATATGAATATTAAACAAAATAATCCAGATAAATTTAATTGTGTCTTTTTATTTATTCATTGTAGGAGAAATCCAGTGATATGAGGTAATTTTTAGATTTTAGATACACCCTAAATAAATAAATAGTCTTTTCTCATAGAATATGTGAAAATTTTATAATAGTATTTTTTGTATATGAACTGTTACGTGTGGGTTATATGTAGTAAAATTTTTTTTACATATCTAAATTACAAAAGTCCATACGATCCATATTCCAGCAGAATTGGATCTTTCTGATGCGTGGAGAATTTCAAGAATGCCTTGGAATATTTTATTACGTGCCTGATTCCTGAATATAGCGATGCCCTCATTTCATTCTGATCCTTTATTGAAATATGTTTTTATTCAAAACAAATGTTGCACAATTGAAATTATCTGAAATTTGTTAACTTCTATATGGATCATAGTTTTGGGTTGTTTACTTTTTAGTATCGTGTGGTTGCGTATCATCGAAGAAAATAAATGAGCGAATATAACTATTCTGATTGTTTTGACGATCTTGCGAAAAAAACCAAAACTAAAGTATTGCCTAATTTATATATAATGTCATTTACTCTAAGCAATCATTTTAAGCTGTTATAGCAACATTATAATATATAATAGATACGCCACAAATAGAAATAATTTAGCTAAATAATGATCTAAATGGAAGTTTACATATTCAAATAGTTTTGGCATTTTTAAATCAATATCCATCAAGCACCGTCAATCGAAAGTATTTGTTATGAATGCCTTAATATAAGTATAGGCCATATTAGCAACAGCGATAATATCAGTAAATGACACTTGTAAAAGTGGATTGTTTAAATAAATTTCTCTATCACCACATGTGTGGCTAAAAACTAATTAAACCATTCACATGTCTTATTAGTTGGATGTTAATATTTACTATCGTTAAAGCTTATTATGGTTATATTTTTAATGTCGAGTTTTTAAAATTTTTTTGTTACTTCAATTTTGTTTGTATTTTTTTTAAACCAGAATTTTATACAAATCAACTTTAAGAGATACATGTACTGTAAATTTAATCGTTTGCAGTGTATAAAAAATATTATTTTAATCACTTCAATCCATTGTTGGGTTGTCTCGTTCTCTGTCAATCGCTATACTGTTTCAGTATAGCAATATCTTCTTATAGAAGTATCTTCAATGGAAACCCATGCATCGTGTTCCTGTTTTTTTGATGTCATGGAATCACTGTTTCTGTCAGTGTATTTAATCTCTCTACAATCGTTTTATCATTAAATATCAAAATAGACATGGGAATTCATAATGTGAAATATTTAAAACTAAATAAAAATATTTTTGTTGCATGATGTTTATATTGTATGATTGCAACATTCTCATCAATCAAGTCACTTATAATAATTAATCTTCAAGATGATAATCATAAAATTGTGCTGGTTTTTTAAAAATATTTTTTAGTATTCATTTTTATAATATTTATTTATAGTATTCAAATATTACTATATTCGTTGTTTTTTTTTCGTTTATTTAAAGTTTTATTTCATATGAAACCAAGTGTCTATATTGGAGTGATTCATAGGTGTACAGGTAGAATTCTGATTATTTTTACATTTTTTATAAAACTTTCATATAACTATTGATTGTCCACATGATTTGCTTCGATTTTGGTTTTAAGGTATACTTAAATTTTAGCAATGGCAACAAAAAATAGATCTGATTATAAGAAAAAAAAAATATTGCAACGGCAGACACAAAACAAATGTGAAACTTCTAATTTTAAGTGCAAGTAAACTTGCACTAAATTCAAAAAATTCTCCCGATTATTATAAATAATGACGAGCGTCATACGTGTTGGATAAAATTAAAACACTGTCGAGAAACAGAAGAGCGACACGCAGGTTAAGGCGTGGTTATTCTCATTCATATAAAATCAATCGAAGAAAAGTTTTTTTACATGAAATTTTAAAAAAAGTTTCTCAAAGTGTAAAATAATAATGGTGTCCAGATTTTGGAAATATTTAGTTTCTGCTCAACACCTTACTTATCACTCCAATATAGACTGAAATTTTGATGTTTTTAGCTTGTTTACTTTTACAGATATTTTTGTTTTATATATTTTGACTTATAAGGTAAATAATACTTATATGGTCAATTTTAAATCATTACTTCTGGTAGTCAATATTCAGTTACCGTGATTACTTAAAAATGATTTCGAAATAACTTTTCAATTATTAGTATGACATATTTTGAACTATTGCATAATTCTTATGGTCCTTGCATGTTCATATCACATCCGTCAAAATTTAAAACTTGTACAATGCCATTTAAACTGTGATATATGAATTTATCAAGTTTAGAATGCATTGCTTTAGCTAGAGGACATACTAATAGTTAGATGATAAATATATTAACATATATTTTTTTTTATAATGTTACTCCCCCAAGTTTTTATTTATCACATTGACTTTAAATTAAGGTTGTAATTAATTTTTTTCTTGCAATGTTTTGTGGAAAATCATTGTATTAAAATAACCAAAGCCGTCTAATTACGGCATTGGTTGATGAGGTGTTTTGAAGCGTATCTGCTCTGAATGTGGAGCACATTATTTTATATAATATCAGACTTGATATTTATCATATCAAATATCTTGTCGATCTATTATAATATGTAAATCTATGGAGCTATTAAAAATACTGCTGCAATGAAATAAAAATATGATTGATACTGAAGGACATAGTTATTGAATTGACGGACGTTAGTGTGTTTATATTGTCGTCTTTTTAGGCCAATACCAAATGTGATCCACTAGAAAATAGAATTAACAATTTTTTTTAGGCCAAACTCACAATTCTTCTTTTAGTAAGTAACTAGTTAAGATACCCTTTTCTCACTACATCAATACATTATTATTGAAAATATACTGGCATGTTCACACTTTACTTAGCTTACGATATTTATTTAATAAGATTATTATTTGAATTAATTCTAATTAAATAGTTGATAATTTATTGATTACTAGCTTGTAAGCTTTTTTTTTAAATGCCTCGCCGATTTTAATTATTATGTCAGTCTTAGAATAATGATTCCTAAGTTTTATTTTATCTTATTTCTAAATATGAATTATTATCGTATAATTTTAAATTTTTGATGTGATTTTATGTCAGCTTCAGATGTTGCGTTGATTCATATTTATACTCGGATGCTGTCTCTTCTACAGATGATGAAAAGTTGTGTGCCATTTGCGAAAACATCTCAAAAGATTCATTAATTAGTATTAGCCAACATCTGGACCTCGTCTATGTGAACTTTCCTATACGCAAAGTTGTAAGAGATGCTCTTTTCACTATACATCGTGTATTGCTTTACGGTGTACAATAGATCACCACGAATGCTTGTGTATTCTCTATAATATTGTATTGTTTCTTGTTTTTTATTTTAAGTCTGTATTCAACGATCAAAAAATGTCATTGATTTTAAAATAACATATTGGTGACTGAAAAAAATAATGACGGTTGACAGATGAAAGTGTATTTTCAAAGTGAATTCTGCTATCCGAAAATTTTAAGAACATTTTGAACAAGCAGTTTTTATGTAAAATTACCATATAGCATGATTTTGTTTTTTTTCAACTAGTTTACATGTTTTATGGTTCTTCTACACAAAAAATACTTAGTAATAATAAATTTTGGCACAGTGGAATAACTTCATTTTGGAAAGATACTATATCAAACGTTGACAAGAGATACCAGCATTATTTTGTTTAGACTTGGATGTTTGTACGAATTAACGGAACATCTGAAGTTGATTTTAAATATATTATTGATTACGAAAACATCTAAGTAATATTATTGTTTAATCTTATTTGACTAATTTTAATGATGGCAACTTCTTCGTATGGAGATTTGTTGGAAATAATTTTTTCTTTCAGATATGGTTTTGGTAACAATTTTAATGCTTCAAAACATTGGAATGGAGGGACATTGAAATTATCTAACCTTCATTTACACACATCATATTTCAGCATCGTACATTACAGAATTTCAGTATGCGAGTCTATTAGGAAATCGTAATTTTTTTTAGTAGGTCTGCTTTGAATGTCATTAGATTGTGTTACATGCGGAACCGATAGTGATTCCATAGTTTGTTCATAGTATTAATAGTGAATTTGTCAGGAGATTTGTTTAAATTTCTGAACAAATTTCATACCCCTGAATATTGGATTTTTGAATAAGTAAAATAGTAATTATATTCCTATTCGATACATTGAATGCCAACCATAGGTTACTGAATTCAATAATGTTAAAAATTAATTACTTTTGACAAATTTTCATCCCAAAGTTACAGTTGGATATCTTGAATAAACTTGTTCAGAGATATTGGGACTTTTAGGTTTCCACGAGTTCTAAAACAATCATATGGACTAATGTACATGGATATCTGTGCGCTTTGTCGCCTTATTTTCAAAGCCATTCTTTTATATATTTTTTTAATAAAATGTTATTATTTTTTTAAATATACATACTAATAATATATGGAAGTCGTTAAAACTATATTATATATTTTCAGCTTAGAAAAAAATATGTTAACATTACAAAAACAATGAGTAAAGAAAAGTTGAGTTCAACATTAAAAAATCCCGTATTCTCTTTGTATAATTATTATAATTATCATGATGAAACGAAAGAGTATATTTATTCAGATGTTCACAGAAACACATTAAATGTTACATAAATCAGTTGTTTGTGTTCAAATTTGTCTGTGAGTGTTCCTTTGATTCCGAATAGGGAGCTGCCACATGTGGTATTTTTATGTTCACTCTTAACAATTTGAAAAAAACTATTTAGTTTATTATATTCGTTGTTTGGAAATAAAAGAGCATTGTTTACAAATCAGCGTATCCAATTCGGTTGTTTTTGTGATATTATTTGAATTGATAGAAGTAAAAGATTTTAGTGTTTGAAATGTGTGTGCGTACAAAATTAACTCACCGATGAAAGGGTTAATTAAATACATTTATCATCTACATTAGTTCATTAGTCCACTTGGTCGTGCCAGGCCCATGCAAAGTCCTACTTATAATAATAAAACAAGTTTTTTCAAGATCCCATTGTCGCTTTGGTTCGCCGATTATAAAGCTGAAAGAAAAAAAGTTTTGGATATTACTTTGACCCAAAATTAGCATGAATATCATTTTATAAACGCGGTAATAATAAAAAATTAATTGTATTTAGCACTGTTTCACAAACTTTTTGGTCGGCAACCCCCTTTTGCACTTCGAAATTTCAAAGGGCCCCCGAAGAATGGGTATCAGTAGAGAAACATCCCAGAGTTGGCGGCTTAATTTAAATTCAGAAGGAATTAATTTCTAATGCTCAATTGCATTGAAACACTGATAATTTTGATTACTAGCAGATTTATTTTTAGTATCAATAAAAATTAATAACTTTCTCATCATATCTTCTATCATCACATCTTTCAACAAATTTTCTGCGACATTCCAAATATTTGCGACCCCAGTTTGAGAATCACTCGTATGGAGCGTAGTGAAATTCAATACAGAAAATCTGTAATGTTTCATTTGATGCCGAACGATTAATAATATATTGATGTTAGGTTATTTTTTACAACTTGTGTTTATTTTGTTTTCAGATGCTCCTGCCGCCGCCGCAGGGCCAAGTGTCGGGGCCGCAGCACGGAGGCCAGCACCCTTAACGGGGTCGGGAGCCCCCCTCCGCACACCCCAACCCCCGCTGCCCCCACAACTTTCCCCCCTACTCGCCGCCCCTGTGCCCGCAAACATCGCCCATGTACAGATACCCCTCAAACACCTCCCACAGGCAATAAGCTGATGGCCGTATTGACTTTGATGTAGAGCAAATCTGAAAATAAAGATCCATTAAGAAAATATTCAATCATCGTACTACCTTGATTATGAGGCGACCATCTTTTATACATTTTAGTTACTCATTCTAAATTAGCTAAAAGAATATTGTGTTGTTGAAGTTTTAAATATTAGGGTGACATACAGTGTAACAGCACATTTGTCTCTTGTGATTCTATAAGGTTTGAGCTGGCCATATTTGATTTGTTTGACATTTATTATTTCTAATATTAGACTATGTCTTTCTTCATCTATTCAATCGTGCCGCCGAAGATTTTTCATCAGTAAAACAAAAGGAAACATCCTTGAAC
Organism: Rhyacophila evoluta; assembly: GCA_022683975.1. Taxonomy (NCBI): domain Eukaryota; kingdom Metazoa; phylum Arthropoda; class Insecta; order Trichoptera; family Rhyacophilidae; genus Rhyacophila; species Rhyacophila evoluta. The sequence continues at coordinate 8,060 of JAGVSQ010001676.1, read as the reverse complement.
ATTTTAGCAAGAAGTTTGGCATTTATGATTAATCATAAATTATCAATGATGATAAAAGATACATAAGGGAGACACGATAGTAGACTAATTTAATTTGAGAAAACAACACTTTCAAATTTTAAATAAACGCCTGGGATTTCTGCAATTTTGGCAGCCTAATAATTTATGGTCCATGCCGCCTATAAAACTAGATATACCGACTAATAGCCCATATGTGAGTGTGATGATTAATATTTTTAAAATGCTGTATGTCTTGGTCAATATGGTACTTAACTTTGGAGGAGAAGGAATTATCTATTTACGGCAGTGTAGGGCGTCGCGCTTATCATACGTTTGTGTATGACGTTTTGTTATTGCTAAAGACACGTGTCGTGGCAGTCTGTTGGCCATATGACAATATCGAAGCAATAATTCAACAATATTAGCGGTGAGAGGTTAAGTAAGCGAATTAACGGATTAAGCGGAGCGGACTAGCGTAGAGTTTTTCCTGTTGGACTGTCCAGTAAGCGATACGGATTGAACATGATTATCTTCCATACAACTAGTAATCTAAGAATTAAAAGGAAAATTAATTACTTCTTTATTTAATTACTTCTTAAATTAATTAATAATTCTCAATCAGCATGTTAAACATTTGTAAATACATGTGGGATCTCTGTACTGCCATTCTTGGATAGAGACAAAGATAATTGAAAACATTGAAATACATTGCTTACCTACCATATATGTTATTTTTCTTTTTTTTGCACTTAACATATATATACTATCAAGGGACAAGCGTGTTTTCAATATTTTCAATTGTTTTTTCAAAATGAATGGTGACATTTTCATTCTCTTTCCAAAGACAGCGGTGCACTTTGAGGCATGTGCAACTTGTTTCTAATTGAAAAATGGATGCTAAAATTAAAAAATTATATCGAGAGAACTTGCCAAAGCCAAATTAACGAACACAAGTTGTGGTTTTTAATGAAATATGTCTGTAATGCAGGCCATTACATGTTTCATCTATTGCGATTTCGATTTATGATTTTTTGATTTCATTTTGGATGATCAAGTAATTGGTTTCTCGAAAACTACTTGAATGTTGCGTCGGTGATTGATTTGACTGATTTGATGACATTTCGATATATTTTTCCACTTCCCCGTAATCTGATAACATCACCTCAAGTAATACAAGATCCTTGTGTTTAAAAGAAATGCTTGAAGATGTAGAAATTATTTTTATTTTCTACAGATTTATTAGTTGTAATGAAATAACATGTCACATTCTTTGATACGCGTTATTGAATAGTCCGACTTGAAAAGGTATTATGTATAGTCGAAGTAGTTGTCAATAATTTGACATTAGTATTACGTTTGAATAATGTCTGGCGATGAATGTGTGAAATTATTATGTGTAAATGTTGATCGTGTTCTATTAGAGCGTGTTGATATAGCGTCGAACCGACGTTCATAAATTTATTAGTAGTTATTATTATCAAATATTTTTATTTCTTAGCGATTTTTTTTTTCCATTTTGAATTATTCAAAGTGAGCCGATGTCGAATGTCTTGACTTTTTGCTATATATGGGTTTTCTTTTAGAAACCATTCTGTTATTTATATATTTCTTTAAAAATTGTTGTCTTATTGGCGAGAGTGAATGTAATCAAAATATTTTCAAAACAAGGTTATTTTTGTACGCTAATCTGTTTCGTGTGTTGCACACCTTCAACTGATCCTCTGATGGTGAAAAAACAGACCAAATATGGAATTGGCGGAGTGGAGGAAAAAAATCAGCTGATTTCGACTCTGACCTGTTATGAGTTCGAATCCTGTGGATGTATTCAAATTTACATGCTTTCTATAAACTGACCCAATATTTCTCTTATTAAGGAAAACATTAATCCAATAACTAGTAGATTCGTGATTTACTGTTACAGATGGTATTAGTAATCTCTTGCTTATTGGTTTACCAGATACTCTAATCTTTACAAGATATCTTAATTCATTTTCACTGCACATGTTGTCTGTCTTCAATTTATAATAATTTTTTCAGGAATTGATCATTGCTTTTCAAAAATAAAAAATAATTGCAAATGTAATGGATCATTTCTGCCAATATGACAATTAAATATAAATATTTGTAAATAGTGGAAGAAACCACAAGAACATGAAGACCTTATTGTTTTTTTCTAATGCAAAATAGCCAATTAAACCATTGCATTTGGTTATTGGAAAATTAAACATGCGTTTTGGACACATTTTTAGATTGATCCATTTACATGGTTGTTTGCACGTCACCGAGGAATCCAATTTCGGGTCTCAAAATGTAACTAACGCATTTTTTTTTTGTTCTGTTTGTTTTTATATTTCCAAAGATGTACGTATGGAAGCTGTATGGTGTTGAATTTTTGACAAATACATGGACGGTTTTGCAAATGGACAGTGTAATGAAAAATTTAAATATATCCGTTAAAACTTTTAACATGTTGTTTTTATTTTGCACTTTATTCTAAATGAATAACTTTCTTTTATTATCAAATAATGAATAGACAAGACATATTAATGTTTTGTTCGGTTTCATACATATGGGGGAGTATATTTGATATGCCATGCAGTAAATATAACAAGGAAATGGTGTATCGTAGAAACATTGAAAAGATAGTCGGACCGTTAGATGTTAAAAACATTTATTTACGGTTTTATTCACAAATACTTTGAATTCTTGACACCATCAATAAGTCTACAATGTCAAATGCACCATTCTAAATTTTGAGAAATGTGTATTATATTGATTTGATAAAGCTAAGCGTTCAGTGTTGCCCTTCCAAAAAAATAAAAAGTTCTTTTAATTTGAAATGTGCCAGTGTGACACTCGAGCTAGTGAAAGTTTGCAAAAAATAAAATATAATTTGTATTTAAAATTTGAATATTCGATAATTTACGATTGGTTGTATATTATCATTATTAATAGAATATTGACAAAATGGAAACATTTTAATGTCGTTTGCCTTTAATTCACCATACTTCTTGTGTGATCTCTCAATTTTGGATAACATGCTTCTGAAGTTCTACCGTGAAAAGTAGACATTTCTGAATCTGTAGTCTGTCCATTTGCAAAATCGATTATTTGTCAAAAGCCTTGTCAAGTCTGATATGCTCATTCCTTACAAGGAATCGTTTAGATTTAAGTTAGATGTACGATCGTTTAAGGTCAGAAATGAAATGAAAAAGACTTAGTTTTTCATGGTCGGATTTGTTTTAATATTTAGGTGATTCCTTTTTATTTTCACGTTGCATAAACTGTCCGAAACGGAGAGCGAAACATCATTTACATGGCAAAGACGTCCTGAAACAGGATGTAACTATGATATAATTGCCTATGTAAAATTTTTACCGCTATAATAAAGTATTTATATATAAATGTATATGTATTAAAATAAAATCATTTGGACGGTATTCTTAAAAAATGTAATAAAATATATTTACATGTATTTTATACCGTGTTCGCTTTCTAGGTTTCCGATATTCGTTAGAGAGCTATATTATAAAAATGTGAGACGAAAGGTCGTAAGAATCTATATTATATTAAATAGTATAAGCCGGTAAATATATTATATCATTCCGTATTATTTTCTTGTATTTCACACGTCATTTATTATTTATTTATTGAAGAACAATTTTCTCATATGTTGTCCAATGTCTTCTTATCATGAAGTTCTGCCAAGTATAGATAAACTGTATAATAAGCACCTTTATCATCCATGATTATCATGATTTCTTCTCGTGTTTTTTTTTATATAACCTGCAGCGGACTCTCAGTCAATCGGATGTGGTTAACTATAAAAAATATAGGATTGAAAAATCACATAAATTAAGTCGATAGCTTGAAGTGCAAGTTTTCTCACTCTGTTTTTAACAATTTCACAGCATAGTGTCTAATCATATTGTTATTTATTTTACTGGATTATTATCATCTTTCAAACATTTTATTTGTAGAGCTTCTTCCAAGTGACAAACTTTCGACAGATCTGATAGTGGAATTATATATTTTGCGATGTAGGTCTCGGATATCAATGGAGTTGACATTTTTTCGATGTATTTAAATGACTGAGTCGTCAAATTAATACGGGACACGCATATTGCACGCAATTGCAACAAAACAGCATTGAGTCATTTTCATCTAAAAGTGGAGTGCACTTTAGGCCATCGAAATATATTATGAGCGTCATAGATTAATAAAGACTCATAATATGACTAATAAATTCAAAATTAAAAAAACTAATATGATTTTTACAAAAATGTCATCAAACAAAGGTAATATTAGTACTTGTAAATTATTATAATAAAAACTAAAAAAAAAACATATCCAATGAAGTGCTTGCAATAAATTCAAGTGAATTAAACAGCTCCTATGTTAAAATAACTTTTTCTCGTTCTCACTTTTTCATAATCATGTCTACTCCGGACACGGAGTACATAGATTTCCACTGTGAAGACCTATTTTGACCGATTATTATATCAAGGATTGATTGTCAGTCAATTAGTCTAGAGCGATTCATAAGCCCTCACTTATAAACTCAGCGATTAAATGGAATATATGAAATAGTAACCATGTCGTTACTCTCAATATTTATCATGAATGAATCGCATCAATGCACGTCGGTAAGGCTACTGTAACAGTATTTTTTCAACGCATACTGTAGATCTAATTGAAATTGATTTTTTACGGTTAACCTGCCGTCCGGTAAACTGAGAGTCGACTGTACAATAATTTCTTACAATTCAATTATTGTAGTTTGCACACTTAAAAATAGATTTTCCAGTACAAAAAGGCCAATGATTCGACAGAAATATAAATATCTAGTTTTGAACGTCTACATTTAGTTAGTCTCACAAATCACTATTTTTATACAGAATTCAATAACTGCGCTTAATTTTTCATATATCTCCTTTGTAATTCCTTAAAATATTACAAAGTTTCCCAATTATATTCTCTTCTGGAAGAGATAAACTTTCTTGCGACTATATATGAAGTTAATTTTTTAGTTATAATTTGTTTCTGAAATACTAGATCATTAAAATATCATACTGAAATCCTTTTGAAATCTGTCAGTGTGAAGAAAATTTGTCTTATATTCGTTAATATAAAATGGAAAACACTATTGAGAGATTGAAATTTTGCATACCGTTTATATGTCGTACACGGAAATGAACCACATCGAGTGATTGCTTTGTATTACAATATTATCACCGCAGCAATTCTCATGTGTATGTTTCAAATTCATTGCAGATTTCATTTTCAAAAGGTAGACGCAATTATGATTTTTCCGCAAGGCAGCTATTGCTACAGCATTTGTCATATAAAATCAATATCAAACGACATGTTATGTTGATTATTAACAAATTCGTTCAGTCCGAACCATCGATTATCTCAATAGTGTTTTCTCAAGAAATTCTAGCTTATTTTAATATATAAATTTTTTATGTGTTGGGTTATTTCTGTTTGTTTGCGGGCACAACAAGGTATTGAGAGAACTCCTTTTCGTTCTAAATCAACCATCCCCTTATCCTTTCGCTCTGATCCCATTTTAAAGTAGGCCATCTTGTGTTTTTGTGCGTATGTAGATAATATATCATTGCTCCTATAATAACTAATTATTGTATTTTAATAATCTTCTGTCTTCTTGTTGTTACATTGTAATCATTTTTATTTTGTTCATTGTTAATGTTTCTTTTCCAATGTTGTTATTTTCTTTTTTATTGATTATTTTTTTTTAATGTGTAGTTATTTACGGAGGACTGTCTCGGAGACATTTTGATAGAATCATATCACCCAATCGACCATCTGTATATTTATAATTGGTATCTAATCTGACTTGTGAGTTTTAAATCTATTATATTTCATTGTAATTTCATCACAAAGTAAAAAAACAGTAAACACATTGATTACGTGGCTTTCCTCCATTGTAATGCTAAGATTTTCGAGATATTAAGGCATACTGAGAACATACATACATAAGAATACTGATTCGACAAAATTTGAGACACAGATGTTTGGTTTGATCTTGAAATCAGATAAAAATATTTGGTTTCCAGTTGAAAAACAAAAAAACACCTGCTCCACCACTAGTACTAGCATGTGCTGTCAATAATGCTTACATATCATTGTTATTGAATTGGTTTGTCAAATAAACCAAATGTCAAATGTTCAGGAGATAAGAAACAAATTTCCTTTAAATATATGAAGGTATCTGAGCTATTTTTTTAAAACCACATGATTGATGTATTATTAAAGAATAGTATTTCAGTAGATAATATTGTGTTAACTATCTAATTAATTGAAAACACGTTTTTTTCAAATCACAAACCGCAGATATTCGATAAACCAATTCTATAACGACGATATGCATGGGTACAAGTCGGTATAACATTTGTATTTGAATACAATATATTAGTTTTTCCCAACCGTGTATATTTATAATGGACCGGTATGAAGGCAAGTGTACTGTATATTTAAATTATTGGCTTAAAAGTGTGTATCTGAAAATATCACATTAACCACGTCAGCGACCAGGCAGCCACGCTGTACGATGTCATTTGGTGATATGATTCACTGGTATCTATTGGTGAGCCACTCTTTGTATTTATTATTTCCATCATCACTCATGATAACAGCAGTATTTGTAATATATATTTATGATAATATATACATTCATATATATATATATATGATTAAATATGATATTACAAAGTTTTTGTATATTAATTAATAATAAGCGTGTGAGCGATTTGATTTGAATATCATTTCTACATTCGCCCAAATAATCTGATAAGTGAAGACGATAACAGTTGGTTGTTTCCTTTCATCTGTATTGTGTAAATTAAAATTTAGTCTATTATTGTCTTTGGTAACACTTTGTCTATGTTTTCTTTTTAAATACGTGTATTTTGATGGCATATCATATGGCGACTGTGGGATGTATGTGTAATGTGAAGTGACACAGTAAATGAATGCGGCAATATTGTTTGGATGCTTTGTCGGTGCTGCGATTATAGCTGGCTATCTCGGATGATAGAAAGATTCGACAGTTTTAATTGCTGTTGTCTTCCTGTTCGATTACGTATCTATGCTAGATTCTTCACTTGTTCTCATTTACGCCCTTTATAGGTGTTTCTATTTTTTCTCGTTTTCGAGCAGAAAAAAACGAAAACACAATTTGTACTAAATACACACAGTACACATATTCCATCTAAATTTATATAAAAATAGACTATGCTAGTTTGTAAAGGATATGTTACTCTGTTTACATCACTTGTTTTATGAAAAAGTTATTTCTCATTTTTTTCAACAATGTATATATGTGTAAAAAATAACCTTACATTTCAACAAATCTGACTTAATTACGTTTACAAAACAAGATCATATAAATGATCTTGAACGTTCCTAATTATCAACAAATACTTTCCAACATATAAAAACCGTTAATTTCAGAGAAATTATAGCTTTTAGTTTTGTTTTCGCAAAGAGGAGTACTGTTCCCGACGGCCGCTAAGAACAATACTATTAAGCATTTCATACTTATTGATTGTCATGCTTACATAATATATCGTTGCTCGAATGCAGAACAATCCTATGTCACACCGGACTTAGTTTACAGGAGAGCTGTTTTAAAAATATTAGAATACATGAATTTTTCAGATTTTTTGCATATTTTTTGTAAATGTATGTTACCTATAAAGGTAAGTAAATATAATTTGCAATAAGCATGTTTTAGCTTGTTCTAAATTTTAATAAAATATAATATTTTGGACTCTGGTTTTAATGAAATTTATTTATAAATATATTATGTTTATATATAGAATACTTTGCCTATCATGGATAAGTATGCTATACATCACTTTGTAGAGAATTCAATTTTACTTAGAATAGTTTTCCATTCCAGCGATGATATATTCATGACTACATTTAGTTTATTAATGGAGGAAGCAGTTGCACAATCAATTATATTCCAATTTATATCTGAGGCTATTATTTGCAAACACGGCTTAATCCAATATAGTTGAAAAATTAACCTT
>JAGVSQ010001675.1:0-27958 GCA_022683975.1 Rhyacophila evoluta | reverse complement strand
TTTAAATTCTAAATTATTTAAAACTGGTAAACTTCCATATGTGAGATTGCTGTTATTGGCTGCTATTGGAGATTTGAAAAAAAAACATGTATTAAACTAACAAAAATATATGTGTATGGTAATAAAGACATAATGGCTTCGTTTATTCATAAATATGATATTATCAAATTTTAATTTTATATCATCACTTTGGTTTTAGAGTTTATGACTACCACACAAAATGACGGCACGGACCGCGGGTTGACCAATCTTGTATATAGATAAACAATCTTTCTTACTTAAAAACATGTTATCACTTTTATTATCTACATTTCGAAGTATCCATTTATATTAATACTGAATATGTATTTTGAATGGATATAAATAGTGAATAGTGAAAAGGCTTTTCAATTGCTTTATTATAACAACTTTTTTTATTATGTTAAGTAATTTTTTTCGGACTTTTATCGAGAATTAGTTACCTCGGGATAGTTAAATTCTGTCTTAAAATCCTCGTATAGAAAACATTGAAAATACTCTTTGAATGAAAAAAGTACCTTACTGGCCCAAACCTAACCTAACGTAGGATAGGCAAACTTAACGTACTCTGGCTCAGTTTCCGTTTGTATTTTATGGTAGGATGCAATTGTACAGAAGATTATTGATATGAGGCTTAATTTTAAGCAACTAATAATATTGAAAAGTACATACACACTAACTACTATTACCCTTTACTGCTTTAGCGGGATTTGAACTCAAACTGTTTGAAACCTGTTTCAAAAAAGTGTCGCGTATTATATCAGATATAGATGTTTTTTCGAGATTCAGTTATCAGACAATCGCTCAAGCCAACAGATATCATTTTTTTTAAAGTGCGTCTTTTGAATTACAACCTGCAACTTCAGTGACGAATGATTCACATCCGGCTTAGGCGACAGAGCGACGGTGACAAAGCCACGAAAACAGAGATGCAACATAGCCATTAATACGTGAGTCAGCAAGTGAACGAGTTGTTATGACTGACGAGAGGCCGAACTTGCCCACTTGCTCACTCACCTATTTATAGCTATTTTGCACCTCTGTTACGGTATCTCTGCTATCCTCGCCACGGCATTATGTGTCTGATCACTAGGGTGACAAATGGCGTGTTTATGTATTAGAATAAATAAATATTTAATTTTAACTGCATTGAAGTGATCTTCCCGGGTATTTCGGAAAAGCTATCAAATAGTTTATATGTTTTGATGTACATTTTAGTTTACTTAGTTTTTATACAACGTGCACAATAGCTTCATAATAAAATATAACTAATGTGAATACCGCGAAAGAAATTAATTCATTTTCACTATGCTTAATGACTATATTCGAAGAAATTTGTCTATCTTTTATGATTCATCGGACACGTATTTTGATAAGTGCGGAATAGATTAGATATATACTATATTAATTATCATATACCGAGAAAGCAATAGTCTTGAAATAAATGAATGGAATAAGTTTGAATGTACGCGTGTTCATTTTCAGTATATTCGAGTATCTGCAGTGGATAAATTCCACCTTATCCCGAGGATAACAGCAAACGATGTTTCATATACAATATAAATAAATGCGGGATATAGGAAAAAGAGCAATCAAAGAAATAATGCCTGTAATATATGCTTTATAATTATGTGGTATAGATAAAGTCAGCGATTGAAGAAACAAATAGCTATCTCTATATATACTGTGAAATACTATTGATTCAAACGTTTTTAAAGATCGCAAATGAATTAAGTAGATGATTTTGATTTAGGTCATTAATAATCTTTTTTACAAATATTTTTTAAGGCCGTTAAAATATGTGCGAAGATATTTTCCAAAATAAAACAAGGAAGGTTGTATAAATAGATCCGAGGGTCGGTTGTCAGGGTTGATAGCCTAACCGCCCTAACCTAATGGACATTTTTGTCTTTTAATCAAATATACATTAAAACATATTACTTTTATGCAACTCGGATATTCGAACCTATTACGTTCGTTGCACGTTTGATTCACAAGCGCATTTGTCACTTTAAATTATTTTTATCAATACCTCCAAGTGTGGATATTTCTAACAGCGTGCTTCCTATCCTGACTGGTGCTCTTAGATCGAATTACAACAAACTAGTTTTGTTAATTGTTTTTTCAACAAGTGGATTTTTTCGGAAAGTGGAGTATATGATCTTCACAGTGTAAAGATATCCACTCTGAAAGTGGAGTTTAAGGATCTCCGCGATGTGGAGAGATATCTCGATACATTACTTTTTCACGAGAATTGGTTATTCGATAATTGTTTAATCCAATAGGTATTCCGCTCTTCATTTTCCGGATTTTAAAATTCTCACAGATGTGGGAATTCCCTGAGTTTCCCTGGTAGCCGAGAGATTAGCGTGTGCGCCTTGGATTGTGTTACTATTGATTTAATATTTTTGAATAACATTTTTTTAGTGATTCATATAATTGTTCCTGTTGAAATTATGCATAAAATATTGTTTGAGAGAAATCAAATATAATATTAGATTAAATATTGATCCTTTTCTCCAGGGCCGCGCCGTGTTATGAAACAGAGAGGCAGGCACCTGCCTCAAGCGGCGCCGTAAGGCAGGCGGTTTAAGCAGTGAAATCACTACAAATGCTCCAGACGCAGGAATTACACAAGGGCGAAAAACATTATTGAGTGGTACGAAATTCGGATTCAAAAACAAGAATGACACCGAGAAAAAGAGAAAAAACATTTCCAACTAGTGACAGCATTTCGACGACTTGAATCATAACGAGAAAATTTTCCGCACGGCCCTGCCTTCCGCTCAGGTATTGATATATTTTCGATATTATTTTTATCTTCGTAATATAAAAAACAAATAGAGATAAGATTAAATTCGATGAAAAATAGCGCAATTGTTGATAATGACGCAAGCTTTATGAGGCATAACGCTTTAATTATATTTATATTACAGTAAAAAAAATGTGGAAAAGGTTGTGAATATTTATAAAATATCTAAATTTAACAGCTACACCACCTTCAAAGTACAATAAGACAAAAACTAAACAAGTCTGCGAGATCAGGGGTTCAGGCACTTGTTGTTGTTGTTGCAACTGTTGTATACTGGTTGATGAACAGCGATCCATCATTGTTTAAAATTTAAAGGGCAGAGAGAGAAAAATTGAGGGTTGAAGATAGAAATACGTGACAAATGCGTAAAAACAGATATGCAGGAATATAACAAAATAATGACCCTTTCTGGCGTCGACAAAACATGAATGGTCATGAGAAAATGATATATCGAGTTTTCGCCAAATGCTAATTTAGTTTCACTTCCATGAAAGTCTTAGTAAAGCTTTCTTAATGTTAATTAAATTTACAGATCTAATGTTATAGGTAACTTTTAGTCTCTGTAAAAAAAGACACAGAACTTTCTCTGGGAATGTACATTATTATTATTTATAAAAGAGCTTACCGAATCCTTCGTCATAGCTACTTTCAAGCCGCGAACTTTCGTCAAATTGCATATATGCTCCACTTTTGACTTCTAGCACAGGAGTATTTTCTTTCTTTTTATGCTCCTCTTTCACAATTTCGGTTTCTTCCGGGACGATGGGAACAGTCTCAGCTTGAGCAGGCTTTATTTCCACATCTGTCACGCCCAGTTCTTCTCTGGATTCACCACTGGTAACCTTTTCAATGTCATTTTCAGCATTCAATGAACTTATTCTATCAGTCTGGGGTATTTCTTCTACAGCCGAACCCGCAGGTTCATTTGTTTCTTTTACGTCTTGACCTAAACTTCCGCCGTTTGAAGCCAACGCTAACAAAAGCACAAGCGCCCAAAGTTTATAGCGCCCCATCACGGATTGTTGATTCTATATCACCAGTTTTTTAACGGTCATATTTAAAAGAAATCTTTTTAACACAGTTATGTTTTAAAATGGGCGCTTACTCCGAACGATATGGTCGTAATGGGCACAATATCAGCGACTTTTTGCTCTTATCGTGCTATCAATGTAGCAGGTATTTGAGATATGATAAGAGAAAAATAAGGTGTGAATTTGATTACAAAACTCAACGTTTCTAGATGATTCATAAGTTTTTTTTATGGATTCAGTTATTTGTGGATTCGGTATGTATTATATGTAGATTACACTCCTATTATAGCAATGAAACGTTCACATGTTGCCAATTTGAAATTAAATGTACTGTACGTGTATGAATAAACGTATATGTACTTTATAAAATATATCTCTATGATGATTGAGAATGGATTGTTTATTGAAAAAAGTATCACTCGTAGATATTTGTAGTTTCTGTCATTTTTTTTTACCTTTTTATTTCTCAATATAGATGCATATAATTTACTATTACATCATAATTTGACAATCGTAGTTATTTTTTGTCAACGATGGAAAAGGGAAAGGTAGTGGCGTAGCTACCATGTAGGGGTTGGAGCAGATGTTGCAGGCGCACAAATCACGAAGCGGCCGCAAAATTAGAAATTATAATATTACATTACTACGTGAGGGCTAAAAAACGAGAAATCATAACTCCGTGAAGGACATAACATCTATTTCACTTGCTCCAGGGCGCCGAATATGTTGCTACACCACTGCTGATTGTGCACATAATGTAGCATGAATAAGTTACCAATCATCGAGATGTATCCAGGTCTAAACGGGTGCAGATTGACTAGTAGGCATGGGCTTCGATGGTTGGCTGGTGCCAGCAAAGAAATTAAGGTAGCCTATGGAGATACCTAGAGTACTCGTAAGAAAATTAGGGTGGAAGAAGGAAGCGCTTGGATTACGTTAGGATTTGTCCTAGATTTTCAAGCCTTCAGTGATGATGATGAATGTTTTTTTTTATTGAATATGTGGTCATATAAGATGTTAAACAAATGAACCAGTATTTTCTAAATGCTCCATACATCGTAGGTATTATTGACTGTTTTTGAGTAAAAAATGGTTAATAATTGTGGAAATGATTACAATAAATTTTCATTATAGTTAGATTAAAATAGGTTTTTATTTAGGTGAGAAGGAAGCTGTTTTTAGACAAAGATTTTTAAAACCAAACTCTTCGACAAAAGTTTGATATTAAGGGTGCTGCTATACTAAATACATTAGGGACAGTCTCAAATTGAGACTTGAACTACGGCGAAAAATGCGTTATAAAATGTCTCAATACTCAATGCCTTTGATTTAGTTCCACCGGAGAACTTGATCATCCTTAAAGCTAAAAGAAGACATAGAGTCTTGGATTTGACGACTGGATGGAGTAGAAATTTCATGGTGTCAGTAATTAGCATCCGAATAATTTGGGAGCTAAAGGCATGCCCTAGGATAAATTAGCCACGATGACGATAATTTTGAAATATTTTGGGTGAGTTGTAATTTTGGCTTGTATCTTTACTGATAAACATTGTCCTATCAGCCTTATTAATCAGGAAATATTAATCTCCCAAAAGCGTTATCGATCGATAAGCTCTATTCGTTATTGTATTAAGTAAACTAAGCCTATGTTACTCACCTGTATGATAGGATTTTACGAATAATTTCAAAAATGTATTTAATCAATTTTTCTGATCTTTTAATTTGTTTTGTACTTATTTTTTACGTCTACCAATATTAATGCAGTAATGTCATTATTCGACAGCTGAATTTGGAACTAAACTATGAATATACTGAACTTATAATTCGACCCAGTTAAAGCAATATATATTACCCTCACACAACAATATTGAGGTTTAATTCCTTTTTCCTGCACGCAAATTTGGTACATCCGTCTTTTTTCAAATTCTAAAGTCTAGTTTCGATAGTAATTCGGCAGTTGCGGAATGATTCCTTTTGACTGAACGTTTATTTGATTGTGTACATCGCAATTCTAAAAATAAAAGCACTTTTCAAAAGAGTGAGGGTTAATGCCTAAGGAAGTGGCCATTCAATTTGAAAATAAACATGATATATAAATAATAAATTAAAAAATAGATGATTTTTAAATGATATATCTATATAAAATAGTCGAAACATAATTAACTGTGTATTCTATAAAGAGAACTACAATATATTTATTTAGATAAAAATCATTTGAAAATTAATGTTATAATATTTCAAATGGAAAATAAATTTTCCTAAGGCTGCTTTTGCCTATACCGGGTCCATATGAATATCGCTAATAAGTACAGCGCCACCTCTCAATGAACAACTTATTATTCTATGTTAAAGTTGGAGGATTTAGTCAGCGCGAACTATGCGGAGCCCGCTGTCGTGGGAATCCGATACTTTTGTGTATTCGTGAGTACCAGTACTTTTTGTAAGTATTGGATACTTTTGTACTCGTTTAGTTTTTAATATTTGAACGTGCAACTTTATAAAAAGATTGGTTATCGAAGATTTTCGGTTTCTAGTTTTTTAGCGCTCGCGGCGTATTATTTTATTAATTACCTGTCAAAAATTTCCCGTTTTTTAAGAGCATTTTTTTTGTAAATTAATTAGATATCCAGAATCTGCACACCACTAGCTCTCAGTTTCCCGGGTAAATTTTAACTAGGATGGATATAGGCTTTTTATTTACTTTACCTTTCCCGCACGTAACTGGCCATTTGGCCAGTATTTACTCTAATGCTAATTTATTCCTTTTTTTATTTGCTGAAGGCTTGTCGAGGATAAACTAATTAATATAAACCTCTTGCTCCGAATATTGTGACATAATAACGTTAAATATGTAGTATTATGTCCTGTATTTTTTGTTTCACAAATATTTATTCAACTAAATGCATTTAAGATATAAAACAATTTTGTATTTTGCGGGTTCCTGTAAGTTTACTCGTACAGCGTCATTTGTGAAATGTTCCAGTCAGCACTGATTTTATCCGATATCAATCCTTTGCTAAAATACAGTAATAATTTACCTCATAACCTTATGTTAACAAAATATATACAATACCATTATAATGTTGTACATTAGTATATAATTTAAACAATAATATCAACCTGACATCTTCAAATTGCTGTATATCTATTTCATTAGATTAATTAGTTGAATATGGCTTGAACCTACATTCTATAATGATAGAATAATCTAGCGATGACGCAACCGGCAAGGGCAGGAATATTGAAAGCAGAACCAAATAAAAGCTTATAATAAAAAAATGCGGTATATCTCTGAAGATCTATTTTTATTTTGGTAATAATTATGAAGGTGCCGCTGTTTTTAAGATACGAACGGTGAAGTATTTTTTGATGTAAACAAAATTGTATGTTTAACAATATTTAGGCGCAAATTCAAATTTTAAATACTTTGGTGATTTGATGATATTTATGGCAGTAAAGATTTTTGATAAATTATTATACATACGAAAGAATTAAACATATCATTACTTCCATGTGTACATATACGGTGTAAAGTGTACATTCGTGATTAATTCGTTCCAAACATTCGTGTCAAAAATCACCTTGACCAAAGAAACTTTTCGTTCAATATTTTTTTTTCAATGTATGTATATCTTTCGGGACATTTGTATAATACAATTATATTTAATTAAAATAACATAATATATTCTGATTTTTTAAATGGAAGAAGAAGTTGCAAGTGACTGAAATTTGACACATCGACGCTGGAAGGCATTTATTTTAATTTTCTTATTTATATACATTGGGAAATGGCATACTTTTTTCCGATGTGTGATCTTTATGTGGAACATATATATGGCAACTACGTGGTGTCTCCGGGATTCCCTATCACTCGTCAGTTGGTTCGCATTATCACAAGTTGCCATTATCTCGAAATCCCACCGAGTATATAACAGTCTTCCAAAAGGCTGGTTTTCCACCAATTGGAAGAAAAGCAGCAGTATTTGCATTTTCCGGAGGTATTCACAGCACCGGCTTTATGGTGGCTGTCTTAAGTATAATTATAAAAAAATCCTTGATGACGCCCTAAGTACTTGGCGCTCCGGGCAATTGCCCTTAATGACGGTATCTTGAGTTGGCTCTGCACGTCCCCACTACTTTCAGTATCGTTGTATGACTGTTAATATAACGAGGGCTAGTCCTTTCTCTTATCTTCGAGCTCCTCACGAAGTCAAACTACACCACCAATATTCAACGTAGAAATCGCATAATAAGCGTTTAAAACAGATGGCTACGTCTAAGGCTGCGGGCACGATAGTATAACGACAGCAGCAAAGCGACGGTAATAGAGATACAAAAAGCTATAAATAGGCGAGTGAGCATATTCGGCAGCGCAGCAACACGTTGTCGTCACAACAACTTGTTTCCGTCGCTCTGTCGCTGCGGCACCTATCGTGCCACGGCCTAATACTGGGGATAACAATATATGGAAAATTGCATTAAATCGACAACTATAAGCCCAATGAATCATTGCAAAAATATGTATATTGTAATTAAAACTTAATATTAATTTCATACAATATAACATACCATACTTAGTATTTGTGTAGCCTATCATAATCAACTGTATATGAATGGGTAACTATTTTATGTTTTTGCTGTTTCTGTTGTTCAGAAAAAGATCATTCAAATCGTTTCTTTTGTAAAAATGTGTGCACAACAAATTGAACAATTACGCTTTGTCCCCTTGTTAATGCGTATTTTTTAATGCACTAGGGTCGGCCAAGGCGTTTATAAATTATTATTCTTACATAATAATAAATATATGATGATTACGATTTTGATTACGTATTATTCTTTACATCTTATAAATATTCGATAAGTTTACTAGACATTTTCTACTGTAGCTTAATTTCACAAACATAATGCTGTGATGATTTCACTCGAGAATATTTCATATATAGAGAAACCGACATCATTCAGCATCAATCATTTATGCCTTTATTGCTGATAACATACCTGTCAATTTCATGCTGAAATTACAGCCACGACTTCAATATTATCAGCTTAGTTTCGTAACAGCTTCGTAACATAGTTTTGTTCATTTAGCATTTAAAATAATTATTTCTCTTCATTTATCTTCTTCTAACATTTATGACGACCGAGAATTCTCATTAAACTGCACGTTTCTCAGCGTACTTATAATAGACATAAGTTTAAATCTGAGGTCATCGTGTTAACACAGTAAGTACTGGTGGAAACTGCGCTCGGCTTGGTCCAGTGGCTTTGCGGTCATTAAATCGAGTACTTAATGCTAGTAAACTTCACTGAGAAAAGATATGTTATTTAGACATAGCAAAAAGGTGTACATAAGCCGTTAGCTCAGTAAAACCAAGAGAGTCGCTGGCAAAAGTTGGATGTCAGCAAGCGATAGAGGTACGTGTACAGTCATGCGAGAGATACAGAATCCAATATAATGGGAAGATGAAGTACGAAAAAGAAATAGGATGAGACGGTGGAATAAAAGACGGGGATATAAAGTAAGAATTATTATATGAGAAGAATTGGAAAACAAATGAAGTATATAAAAAATAGTTCGTATCAGAATATTGACTTTTATCGTGTTTGAGATCCATGGGATAGGTAAATTTGCTTGGAAGATGTTGTTTTAATATTATTATAATTATGACGTGTTTTCAGATGACAATAATTGTACAAATGATTTTTTAATATACTACAGTTTAGGCATATTAGAAAAATGATAATTGCGATCTGTGATATCCAAACTTTTTGAAATCACTTCCCCTTAATCAGTGATATTTTTTTTGAATGCCCCTATGGAAAAATAAACTTCAGTGTTTATAAATAACCCTTCTCTCAACATTAAATGAGCGTTATAACATATCCCCTGTAGCGTACTTGGTAGCGTGCGCGCCTAACAATCTGGGGAATGCGGGTTCGATTCCCCATCTGTCGGATTTTTTAAATCCAAAAATACATGACTGGGTGCCCATTGGGTTGAGTAATTGTCTGACAAACAATTCTCGTGAAAAATAATCTGTCAAGACGTCTTCACATTGCAGAGATCCATATACTCTACTTCCGAAGTGAATACCTTCACACTGTGTAGATCCATATGCTCCACTTTAGGAGCGACATGGTATAAAAATGTTTATAATAATATTAAGGCGTTTCTGACCAAACCTCTTTTAAGCATGGTCTTCTACAGTTTCCTATATCTATCCTGCGCGATTTCGTCAAACAATAAATTTATCCAGATATGGCGTCTAGCTCTTTAGGCCTCACACCCCAGATTACACCTTCGAAGGCTTTTCGAAAGCAAAATATGTATGCATATCAATAAAATCGCTTTATAAGTATCGTAACATTGCGCTGTTGATGAAATTACAGTAATTGATGCAACTACAATAAAGATTCGTGGAAAATTGATAATTGTTACAGCCAATGTATCAACTGTACAGGAGCCCACTAGATTTGCGGGACAAGAGCCTATTTGACAAATATAAATCGACTGGAGTAAAGAAAAGAAACATAACCAACACAGAGATAATTTTGCAGGGGTATCCTTTATGTATACATGAACAATATTGGAATTGGTTATTGAGTGTTTATTTGTTCAGTTACAAAATAAATTATTTAATCACAGATTGTGCAAATATTCACTTTGCCAAGATAAGATTTCTATGGTGATAACTTTAATTGACGAGAATACTAATCGGTTGATATAATATTGAAAGTACACACAAGAGTGGCGTGCGTAGATTTTTTAGTGAATAATTGTGACAGATTACCAAAAGACGACAAAAAAAACGACTCGTGTAAATAAAAAATATTTATATATGCGTTTTTTTTCAAAGCAATCATAAATATTGATGTAGATGCTCTTTACAAACGATTGAAATACTTATAAACTGTGTTACGAATTATCATTCGAAATTAGGACACATAAATTGGAATCAGTAGTATTAATTAGAAGTAAAAAATAAAATTTTTATTTATTTTAATTTACTCAGATATACATAGAAAGCCTTTTTGTCATTAAAATACATAATATAATAGTTTTAATTGAAAAAGGGTGCCAAGGAATTCTGTCCTGGGGGACTGTACTTTCTGACCTCACAATATACACGCTACTGACATAAATAAATACAAGATAAATGTTATTAGACTATAAGTTACAATGAAGCGCAATAATATACTTCTAAATTTAAGACAGTCATAATTTCTGATCAGATATTACCAGGGCTTCATTTTTTTTTTTGCTGGTGCACCATGCCATGATGAGTTTTCTTGAAATGGAAATATGGTTCCTCTAAGTATCCCATCGCATTTATCAAGATCATACAAACATGGCTGCCATGAATTCAGCACACCTAGAATGATTTTGATTCTTGGTATTTTAAAAAAAATTGCACACGTCTTCGAATTTTATTTTGTAACATCAACGCAAATCTTTCAGTCAATATAAATCCATCTATGAATTACGTTTCTCAGCGAGGTTATATTATTAGCTACAATATTTGTCTAAACTAGTAGTCGTCACGTTTTGTGTTATGATAGTACTTAAACGTTTACTTTGTTCGCTTAAAAATGATAAATGAACAACACAATGAACACATATGCATTTGCGTTCATTGTGCTGCAGATATTAAATGTTTTATATGAACATGTATATCTATATATTGGGATTTAGATAGTGCGACTAACGGCTGGAAAAAAGTCCAACTAAAACCAATTCTTTTAAAAATATAATAATAATAAAATATAAAATAATACAATGGATCTACAAATAATATTATAAAAAATATGCTGCAGGTATTAGTAAAATTTGTAATTTACTTCAATTCTGGACTCTCGGTTAAAATAGTATTGTCAGTAGTGGTGCCCATACACCTACAGTCAGATGGCAGTTCGGAGACTGTCAGTCTAAGACGATGGTCGAGGCCTGCGTCAATCCTAATCATCGCGTTGGACTGACAGTCCCCGGGCTGTCAGAGGACCGCAAGTATATGTGTTCCATTGGTAATTCTTTTGTATGCGCTCATTATTCTATTAAATAATGATCAAAATATGAGAAATTTTATTGTACTCTCTTTTTTTGCAAAATTCGTTTTTGTAGCAAATGATCAACATGTGTCACATCTACAATACCCTGTCGCTCAACAATCGTTTTTTCATCCTTCAAGATAGTACAAATTTTCTGACATCCTATGAATAGTATTTGATATATCCAAAATGCCAGAGAACCACTGGCCGAAAGAAGATATGAATAACGATTTGAGATATCTATATACTGAAACGATCTCAATATATTTGTTTGTGAATTATTTATATGGTCAAATTATTACTATGTATACGTAAATAGTGAAATACAATAATTGTCTTATTTCATCTATCAACACATAACGAACGTGAAAATTTTCAGCATTCAATTTTATTTGAGAATTCGCTATTGACATCCGCCTAGATGTCTGATTTTCATTTAAATGATATTTTTTAAGTCGATGACAATAATTGTTTTATAAAAAGGGTCTGAAAAAATGATTGCGCGTTGCTAAATACGTATGTCGATTCTATGAATAGTTTCAAATTATTGAATGTAGGCAAGTCACCTTGTCGCCATATTGGTATGCCATGGGAAACAAAAAATAGCCTCCAATATCATTATGTTGTTTTATTTCACCAGCATCCTTGGATGCTTTACTTATTTACTGCAAATATCCATTTATATTCAATCCTTTTTTAAACAGAAGAACTGTTTTTACGAAGTCGTTCGTGAATATTTCCAGCAATGTACTTACGAGTATAGTTTAGGTTTAGATATTAAGAACAATCCATAATTTCTAACGCAGTTATTAACTTGTTGTTAAAATGAGTACCAAAATATTATATATATTTATGTACGATGACTGGGTAACCTATTTAAGTATCGCGTGCTTGAAGAGAAAGAGGAGAAAGCTGAGAGTTGTGTATTGGTTTTTTCACTTGTTTTGATAGTTAAATGTTTTTTGTTATCGATTGCAAATATTATAATAGGTATATAAAAATACAAACGGTAAATATGTATCAGTAAACAGTTATAATGATATAGTACTCATAAATGTTTTATGTTGAATTTGATGTGGAACTTGATTTGAATGTCAGTTATAAATAACTAAAATAGGCGTTGAGTACCTTTTCTCTTGTTAATGTCGATATTATTTTACATATACCCATAGTCATTAAAACTATTTTTATTGGTCTAAATTTAGTGAATCATAAATGAATCATTCTTGAAACAATTGATACTTTATTCACTGTTACTCTGGTAGTATATATAATAGAAGAAGTGAATTTGCATTGAATTTCAATTACAAACTCCGATGTCAATCAGTTTAATGTCTATTTAGTGGAAGACTGTTTTGAAATATATTTATTTTTTTGTTTTATTTTCTTTGTAAATTTTCAATAATTAGAAAATCTGGATATAAGGATTTGTCAACATTATATGTTATTGTTTGTATATATTATATTTTTACAACAAAAAATACTTTTTTACGTCTATAAATATTTTTACACGAACTGATATGAGAGTATTAAAAAAAACCCTTACATACAATTAACAATTTGCTATACGATATAAGTATACATACAGCTGATAATCTATCGGCTTAAGGTTTCTCTGAAATTTAAAAAAAGGTTGAGGCTTTCTGTTTTATCTATCACTGATGGGAAAGTACCGCTTGGTGAGATGTGGACGAAAGTAATTCAGGTTAATAAAGAAATATATACATATCATACCAATGTGATAAGCGTGTACCTATATACTGTCAGATGCGAATTTATGAAATAGGTAATTATTGGTAACGATACGTAAACATACGTGCTATACTGCATGTCTATTATTTATGTACATGTTAAAATTACTTCATTGCCAAAATAAGTCGTCTTTATCACGCGTAGATTATATGGATATATGGATTCAGAGAAATATACAATATTTATAAGTAGCATACAACCAATGGCGGATTTAGCACTTGAGAGACCCCAGGCGCCATTTAATTTTGAGGCCTCTAGGTCCTGAATAGATTAGAGAAGAATAGAAGAGATAGCCATAACAAATATTTCTCTTCGGAATTATGGTTTTTGTTGTTGAGCTCGTTATAGTAAATATATGCACGTATTACGTTCTACGAGCATATTTTCTTTGCTTTTGAGGGTGACTCGAGAATTTTGAAGCCACTTTCATTTATGGGGCCGTAAGCACGCGCCCAGTGCGCCTATTTGAAAATCCGCTATTGCATTCAACTGCTAAATATGTTCACTGGAAATTCGAATTGTTTTTGTTAGGGCTCTTTGTAAGTTTCATTAATTTAACTTTGTTGACTAAAATGAATTGACAGCCCTAATAACTTTCCGGTTGTTAATAATAATTGAATCTAATCAATCTATTTCAATAACGCTGTTTACGAACAGAGGGGCAAAGCAAAGAGTGCACCCGAGACACAACATTAACCCTTTCCCTGCTAGAGTTATGAATGTATGGTACCTAGTAGCTTTCAATGTACATATATATTTTCGTAGTCTGGCAATCAAAAAGGATGGATTTTGACAGATAAAAGTAGCTGCTATATTGTTTTTTTTTACTGAGATTTTTTTAGAGAATATCACAATATTCTCGAAATGGTTTAACATATTTTAGAAACGCATCCATCCGCTAAAAGTTTAGCGTCAGTTGTGTGCAATATGCCTAGTTGTAAGTGAGTTATACCAGGTGTAAAAATCATTCGCATGGAGACTATGGCTTAGACCTTAGACAAATATTTGAATTTCGAACTAAAATAGCCCCGGCATCTAATAATTCGTTTATTATGAAAGTTTCTGTCGAAGCTCTGGCGTCTCAGTAATCATTTGTCTGTAGATTTTGTTTATTTCGAGCTGTTGTAGAGTTATGATTAAATACTTCATAATAATTGAAATAGTTGTAGGATGTGTAAGGGTTATATTCAAAGAGTTGTATGTATAATTGATTATTCGGAGAAACATTGTAGTGTGGGAAGGGTTAGTTTAGTTCGTGCACACGGGCCGGCGCGCGCATTCGCCAATATAAGGTTATCGATTCTAGCGACAAGGTGTCAGACAGCGAAAACAGAACACCGAACGGTCGACTTTCTTCAATTTTCAAATCAACGTCAAGTTAACAACAACCTGCTAAGATGCCTTGCAAATGCTGTGGAGATAGTGAGTAGTAATCTTAATATTAAATTTCCTAAATATAATTGTCTTCATTTTGAATTATTGGACAAGCAAACTTTGTTAATTATACCATCCATTAAATCCACCGGTAATGCGGGTTATCCGTTTAAAATCACAAGTGTCACAATATTGAATTAATGACATTTTAAGATCGTTTTTTATAGCTACGCTTATAGAACAATTAATTATGATATTTTATTTTTATTCATAGTGTAAAATATAACAATGACGTATGTATTTCAACATGCAATGCTTCAGTCACGGTGAAAAAATCTAAATTTTCGAAAACAATGCACTTATTTTGTGCTGAATGTCGAAACATGGTTTAATATTCGATCAATTTATTCTTTTATAATGTTTAACAAGTAAAGTTATTATTATTAATATTTTGTAATAAGACATTTTGTAAAGATTTATAATAAAATGTTTTAATAATCGATTTATCATTCAATCTCATTACTTTAGGAGCTGAAATATGCATTAGTCATTTAATTTATAAATTTTAATAAATATCTGCTCATTTTCGTCTGCTTGGAATGGATATTTTCAACAATCGATTTCATATAGTATGTGTGATATAACAACAATATTTGTGATTCGATATTCGATATTGAAAATGTTAGTTAATACTTAATACCTAATACATTCCTATTATGGACTATGCAATTACTTTCCGTATTAAATTTATCTGAGTGATTTTAAAATATGAGATTATCTATATAAAAAATACATTCGTTATAGAATTTATTATTCAATAATGGAATAAATATTACGTACAAGTGGTGTAGTATATCACCCGCATAATTAAAATAAATTTATTATGAATGTCACCTTCAATAAGGTATCCGATTAATATTGAGACCTGTGTCATTCAAAATGGTTGGACCATTTTTTTATCTCGTATAACTTTTGCTTAGATTATTATTTTTAAAATTATGCGAAAACGTATTTTAATATCACAAAGAGGTATATGCATTTAATAATAATACACACTCACGTGAAACGTCCAGCGTACGCAATAATAACTAACATAAATCGACATGCTTACGGTAGAACTTGAAAGTGTTAACTTCTAAATCTAATTTCATCACACACGCATTTAAAATAATTGTAGAATATTATAATTTTCGTTATGATTTGCTGTTTTTCCAATCGACTTTTAACATTGTCTTAATTATTATAGAGGTTATTTGTATATTATAGTAAATTTACCATTGACGGAACGTATGTGGCATAAAAACACAAATTATCTTGTTACTGGTGATTTTTTTGAATTGATTTTAAAAAACTAAACATAATACAAATTATTTTGTCTTTCAAATTTGGCGCCATTGAAATCAATTTTTTGATTTTTATTAAGTTTAGATGGTTTTTAAACAACCTACATAAAATACGAAATCAGTCAAAATTCACTAAATTGGTATTTTTAAATAAAAAGTGCAAAACCAATTTTATTGTTTTTGCGAGACATTTGAAATGTTCCTTTTCTTAGATCCTGACTAAAAAATAATTTTATAATAAAAATGCGCAAGCTGCGCTCTAATGGTTTTAAAATAATAAATTGCTTTAGAAATATATTCTTTAGAGGAAAAATATGGATAACAAACGTAGCATAGGTACTCTTCCATTTTTTTTTTATTAAAGATTTTTTTTTTAATAAAAATAAAAAAAATATATTGTTCTATAAAATTAACAGTTATTTCCTAGTGATTATCCGACGCAAACTGTGGGAGATTCAGATTGACGAGGTGACGAATACAGAATTGTCGGGAAAAGATATCCAGTACAAATAAAATAAATTTAATTATATCAAAGACATATCAGGTTTTTTTCTTTGGATGGATGGATGGATTTTCGTTTGATATATTCATGCCATCTAAAACTCAGAAATATTGGCGATGAAAAATGTTTTTAAATCGGGATTATATTTTGTGAATTTTAACACTTTCGGGTAATCTGATATGTCGAATACACGAAGATTAAATATGCTGGATTCTTTATCAATGTATTTAACTTTTTTTTAGAATGCAACTGCACCCCCGGGAAATGCGGTTCGACCTGCAAATGCGACTCAAACTGCAACTGTGCCGACAAGAAGACCGAAAAACCCGCGGGTGATTCATGCTGCCCTAAACCAAGCAAATGAAAATCTTTCCCTACATCGTAATGAAATAAAATATTATGTATGCGAATATTTATTA
Organism: Rhyacophila evoluta; assembly: GCA_022683975.1. Lineage (NCBI taxonomy): Eukaryota > Metazoa > Arthropoda > Insecta > Trichoptera > Rhyacophilidae > Rhyacophila > Rhyacophila evoluta. The sequence continues at coordinate 10,661 of JAGVSQ010001675.1, read as the reverse complement.
CACTAATTGTAAAAAAATCAATGATGGACTGCTATAAAATTTTGTATAAAGAAATTTCTAGTATTAATAAAAAATATTAAGAAATCATTTTGTGTAATTATTTAACCGGGAACAGAGAAAATACTTCTAAAACCGCATTGACTTATCAATTTTCTTCTTCCTAACACCACAACTGAAAGTCTCGGTCTCCTTATTCCAGTGTCTTCTTTAAAAACTCCTCTCAATAATTTCATTATGATTTCTACTTTACGTTGAATATTTGCCAAACCGTAAAAAAATATGCGTGTATTGAATTTATATTTCAAAAAAATATTTTGGAAATGATTATTAAACAAATGTCTAATTGGTTAAAAACAATGTGTAGAGAAGAGTCGAAGTCATCGTTTTTCTCTTCCTTTTTTATTAAGTGCATGGTGACATATTAGTTAATTAATATTAACTTTTGGTACGTTCCTGTCGCATAAAATGTGTAGTTTCTTGTTAATAAGATCTCTTGGACCTGCCTGATTAATGCCGGGCGTAAAGACAGGACAGATAGTTGGTAGGTGTTTAGATCAACTCATTTTGTAAAAAACTCACCCTTGTGAAAATAAATATATGCACATACTCATATACTTCCTTTGAGTTCCATAATATATGATCATAGGGAAAACATGTCATTTGCTGATCTTTGGTGTGTGTAAAAAAGATATTTATTTTGTAAATAAAGCACTGCGATAGACAGGCCATGTAGAAATAGCAGAGCCAACATGTATGTCAAAGATTTTGAGCAGGCAGAAGCAATTTATGGGTAGATCCAGAAAATGGATGCTGTCCTGTGTGGGAAATGACTGGAGAAGAATGGGACGGGCCAAAAACTGGAGGAGAAGACTGGCGAGGGAAATAATTCTGACCAAATCTAATCTAGGGATATACAGCTGAGGAAGGAGAAGATATAATAGAGATGGTATTTCAAAAATAGGAACGAAAGATAATTTGATCAACAAGTTATATTATTTCTGGATGAAGTCAACATTCATTACAATTTATGGTATAGTTTGTAAATATATTTTTTTCTTATGATATAGTTAATATAATTTTATTATAATCAATAAGACAAATATTTAATATACTTCTAAGAGGATGAATAAAATAGTGAATGATTACTAATTAAAAAAAATTCAATCAAACTCGTTTATTACAACCACAATTATAATAATTGCCCTGTGTAGCGACCAATCATAATAAAGAATTTGTATCTTTGGAAAAGATACTTTTAGCACAAATATTGAATCATTTCTACACAAACATGCCAATATATGAATCATTGGTGTAACGATATAAATGCTAACAACGTAAATAACAAAAACTGCTATCGATTTTAGGATAGGTGTTCAATGGAAATACCTTTCAAATGGTTATGGAATGATTTTATTTTTGTTTAAGATAATTTTGTTTTTAAAGGTTTAAAAAAATTGCCTTATTACATTGACTGAAAATTAGTTAGGTGCAGTTTGCCATGAGTATTATTCGATCTTTGAATCATTGAGCCTATTTATTATGATCAATTTAGGTGTTTGATGGTTGTTAAAATGGAGTTTGACTGTATTTAAAAACTGATTTTGAAACATCGCAAATTATTATATAAGCTGTTTGAAAATTGCCCAAATGAAAAGTAAATAAAACAAAATAAAGCATCTAGAATAACGTATCACTTGAGACAGCGTTTTTATGACAATTAAACGATAATATCAATTATACAGTTCATAAATGTACATTATCAAAAGAATGACTGTAATTTTCAATGTAATAAAATAGCAAATATATTTATAGAGGTTGTTAAGGTTTTACCAATTCCTTAAGTTTTATCTATGGATGTCACAGCAAATAATAATAGCTGAGGCAGAAGAAATAAATAAAACAAGATAAAGTAATCATCAATAATACTTTAATCTAAATAACATCAAATACATTAAAAAAATACAAAGCAAAAAATAATAAAAGCGAAAAAGAAATCAAATTAATTTTAAGATTTTATGACTAACTGCAAAAATAACTGAAACATTTTAACAGTCTACTTGACTATTTTTGAAACACAATATATTAATTAATCAGATTTCATATAAAATCCTATAAAACCTCATTATCTTCCCACACCTGAAAGTACTTTATGAGTTGTTTAAAATATAATGCATAAAAATATGTCTATAAGAAATATGCAAAGGATAATAATATTGTAATAGAAACATTAATTAGAGTCAAAAAGTTACAGAAAGTAATGGAAGAGCTAATTTTGCACTTTGGTTCCCATAATATGATAAAAATATTATTATTTTAATGTTTTCATGTCTCATAGAATTTATTTTACAAGAAAAACAAAACTAAAATAATAATGGAGGTATGTCATTGGTATGAGGATTAATTCAAAAACATTTAAAAAACTACATTGAAATTTACTATCAATAGCTGTTTTTTTTTACTACTTCTACTTGTAAAGAAATTGACTAGTTGGCACCAAAGAGAGTGAAGTTAGTAATAATTGAACAGAAAAATATGAACAAAAGATGTTGCAATTTAATTAAACACTTTACTTCACTTTATACTGTAATTTGCATAACAGACTAAATAATATTATTATTACGAATAACTTGCTTTTATTTTCAAGTAATATACCATAACATAACTAACTTCACATTGCTACATAACTATACTGTACTTCAGTTAATGTAGTGTCAACTAGACATGTGTTATTATTTAAACAATAGTGTGCTTAAGAATTCATAGATGGCGTCATGGTTGTTACAATTACTCTTTAAATCAGCGATTTCCAGCCTAGGAGACGCAGACTACTGCCAGGTGAGGAGCCAAAATTTGAAAAATAACATGATTTTACATCACTATGCAAGGTACTCTCTCGATAATCATGCAAAAAAAATATTCAGAATTGCATGTTTAATGGAATTTTCACTTTCTACGATGTCCAAAAGTGGAATTTTCTACTTTCGTATGATTTTTTGTTTGCAATTGCTATATTCGGACATAAATAGTAGAAACTGAAAATTAACGAGAATGAAACGATGGGTAATTTTTTAATTTAGATCACAAGACTGTATCTTTTTAAAAAAATGTAAAAAAAGGTTGGAAGCCGCTGCCTTAAATGATAAAATGATTTGAGTAATTATAATTCCCTGTGAAAAAACTTATAATGTTAAACTTTAAAGATAACATATATAAAAATATGATATATGAGGATTCTATATGACAAATTTGAATACAATTCTTACAGCTAAACAACGATATATTAGGATAACTGAGTATCTAGAAGACCCATAAATTAGACACTACTCCAAAGTTGATAATAAGTAGATAATTCATGTATTATAAGAATAGAGTAATAAATGTATGATATTAGAGATATATTCATATACCAGTAAAATGGTTTACTAAGAACGTTAATTCTATTACATAATAGTATTTTTTAAATACAGTTATTATGATAAACTCTATACCCTATCGACTATTCAAGCTTCCATATGGTAACGTTATTTCATGTGATATAAGAATGGTATAATAAGTCTAATGGCTTATCAAATATTTAGGTAAAACATATCGTTGGTAGAAATATTTTTGCTCTATGCATTACATTGTTAACGATTCAATTTCAATTGTAAGTATACCTGCAGATATTTTCGATGATATTTTAGTCAAATATATCACAAATATATAGAACAAAGTTTTATCTTGTGTATACATAGTGTTTTTCAAAATTTTCATGGTTTTAACACAATAATTATTTTAAGAAAAGGTTGTAAATTATGTTGGAAATATGTTTTCGACATCTTATACATAATTAAAAAAGGTTACATATAGATGTAAAAATATTGGCACATAATATATTCAGAATTATCAATTGACTGACCATCAATTATATGGTACAAGGATTAGATGGACCCTAATAGTATATATTCTTATATTATGTGCATAATACTGTAGCTGCTCTAATAAAAAAGTCACTTTTTGGAATATAAGAAGTAAATGACCTTAACAGTAAGGAGAAATTTTTTTATGAGACACATGCTTGAACTCGCCGACCTGAGACATACACATCAAAAACAACATAACATTTATATAGTAACATGATTCATACTTATAATCTACAGACCAGTAATGTAGTGTGCAAATGTCTATTTTCTTTGCAATTTAAATATCTATTATCATTTTTGGTGTAAGACATTGTATATATGGTAATATTATAATATTAAACCAAGTGAACATGTTTTACACTTCAGAATGTTTTAATATTGATAATTATATGTTAAGTAGTTCAATAATTACTTCGAAATTTTATACAAAAAAAAGTAAATACAATAGATATACAAATTACTTCCCAGATCCTAAAATCCATAATTATGTTGAATAATTGTTAATAATGGTACATACATTATAATTATATGGCATCATGTTAATAGTAATATAATATTAGTTAGACAGTATTTTATTACACTTAATATATTTCTTTTCCTGTCACTTGACTAATAAAACATGACATAAATTTTATATTAAGGTAAAGGGATATAACATTAAGGTTTATTTGCATTTTAAATGAATTAGTATTTTTATTCTGAAAACGCTCGAGTTTCTTTTGATTCAATGACAGTTCCTCAGATTCAAGTAGTCTGTCACTAAAGTTTGCTTCATTTTAGGTTACGAATTATAATTGGTAAAGGTATTTGATACATGTATCATAGTTGTGTGTTCTTAAATATTATTTGTTATGATAAAATGGAAACATGTATAAAGAAAATGAGGGTAGGGTTACCATTAGCAGAATAATTAGTACTAATAAATAAGACAAATATGTCAGATTATATGAATATTACTATAAATATCATGTTTCGAGTTGGGATCCCTCAGCTGCGTAAGTGTTTTTGAAATTCACAGATGTAGGACTGTAAGTATGAGTTGAGAATTTTGCTGTCAACCAATTCTTGTGATAAATAATTTCCCATGATAAGTCTTCATATTCTGAAGATCTATCAGCTCCACATTCAAGCGGACATGACACACACATGTAGTATTTATATAAGATATTGTAATGAATAATTTTGATTCATTAATGTATAATGTTAAACAAAAAAATATTCAATAGTGTTGGTTTATGCTTTTGGTTAGATGAATAAGTATTCCTGCGATAATTCATTTCCCAGGAAATCCAAAACATCACTGAAAATATTAAAAATTACATAATGCGTGTAATATAATATCGAAATTCAATAGATGTATTCGGTGTCGACAGAGTAAAGTTCTGCAGACAGGAAATAAGTCAATAAATTATGTAAAAATTTCAATTTATTAAAAATGTTCACTAAGGGAAATAGCATGTTTAATGCGTAAAAAATATTTTTCTGTGTATATCGTTCAAAGTGAAAAATCAACTGTTACAGTTGAAGTTTACAAACACTTTTTTCATAGTTGCTAATCTTTTATCCAGTTAACCCAATCTTAATAAGTCGAGAGTCAACCATATCCTTTAAAGCAACCATACATTCCTATAAAATACATTTTCTGATAACAAAGAAACAGATTTAAGAAAGATGAGCGAAAATGTTAATTGTAAAATGAAAACCATATAATAGCAAGAAATAAATTACTGATATATGAAGAAATGACTAACCTATATTAGAATATATCGACAAGTGATTGTTACAATTAAAAGAAAAGATTTTGTATTATATTTGAAATTGATTAGCATTATTGACGAAGAAATAAATGACTCTATGACTAGGTATCCTAAATTATATGTACAATAAATAGTTATATTACATCTATACGAATCAAAAAATTAGTACAATTTTTCAACGTCATTAAACTTATGCATTACACATTGCATATTATGTAATTACATTACATATTTTAAAATCTCAGTATAAAGAAAAAAATATATTTACAAGTATTATAATAATGAAAAACAGATAAATTTAAATGTATAATATGTAACTATGTAATCTAAAATTACAACATCGAAAAAAAAACTACAACATTGAAACTATCAAAAAATACATTAATTCCTGAAAAGTGTATAAATATATTGGACTGTCATCTGTGCATATAAAAATATCTAATATACGTACTAGGGAACAAAACCACTCATATAATGCTTTTCTTTCTCAATATCGCTATACCATGACTAATAATTTTACAAAAAATCACAGCATTTTCAATAAAATCAAGTATAAAAATATTGACCTATCTATGTAGCCTCTTCAGTCCATTATATATTATAAACTTTCGATTCGGATCAGTAACAGTAAATTAAACGACTTATTTTTAAACATTCTATAACATAACATCTAATCCATAATATATTCTAACATAATAATATATCTAATAGATAATATTACTATTATCTATGGGATAATAGTAAATGTGACACATCAATAGATATCATGTCAACAAGATCTATTGCCAATATGAAGAAATATAAATATATTCTATCGAATGATAGAATAACTTCTGAAATACGATCATAATTTACTGACATGTCAAACATCCGGAAGACTTCAAAACATCTATCATACCAACAAATCCATGAAATATAATAACCAATGATATTCGTAATACAATTCTTTCTTACATAAAAAAAAATTGTATTTTTTAGGTTTACAGCCGATATCCTAATTGTGTAAGACAGCTGTATCTTATGATAAATAACCGTCCATAGCTTGGAAACTGTCAAAATACTATGTCGCAAGTACAATTTAATCTGCCCATACATTCGGTTAAAAAAAACATCACTTGTAGTTCAATCTAGCTAAATTAACAAATTATGCACTTACGTATGTACTATAATACATCATAATAAAATCAAAATATTATCAACCACCATATTTTTTCTTTTGGCTACATTCATAAAATGTAATTTCTTAAATAATGCGGTTTATCATATATTGAGTCCAGGCATCAGATGTTTAAGATGGTACACATACATATACCTTAAATATAATTCTTTTGTAGAAGTTTTCATAGCGATTCATGATTGGTGAAAACTGGATATACCATCATTTTATTGACTCACGCCAGTAATCAGTATTAAATATATATTTTTTTTATATTTGTATCCCGAGAAATAGCATCCAATTTTCACAAGAATGTTAAAATTGTAAAATTATTAACTGTTATGAAGTTTTGTCAAAATGTGGTACTTTTTGACACTATCACTCATTTCACATTAACACAACAGGGTATATTGAATAGTTTATAGTATAATACAAGTACCTAACTCAAACCAATTTATTTTTAACCAATAATTACTTGATGCCACCAATAGACCTACAAGTAATTATTAAGGATATATTGTACTGAATAAATGAAAATCATTAAACGGTTATTTAACAATATATTAAATTTCTTTCACATACAATCTGAAATATAAATGTTTTCATTTTTAATGCACAGTATACATTCACCGTGTGATTTTCAGTGTTTCATTATGAAAAATACACAATAGTCAATGTGAGAGAATTGAAATTATTTACAAATATGTAGCTAGAATGAAATTGAATCAATGAGAAAAAGACATACTGTTATTAGTATAACACCGATAATTAGTTCATCAGGATATTTCATTGAGCAGTTAAATTTGCATTTTCATCTTCAAAATTTTCCACAAGTACACACTGCATTATTATGCAAGCATTCTTAAATGTCATCTGTATTTTATAACCATAACAATTTACACAGTAGATTGTTCAGTTACTAAGCAGTTAAGAAAACTAATCTTATTAGAAATATTAAAAGAAGTTTAAATTAATTACAATACTATGTGGCCAATAATTCGACCTACCTATATTACATAACAAAATGTCTTTTTCTTATTGATACAACAGAGATCATTGATATGAAATATTTTTTTTCACTGATACCTACATATTTTGATTGTGGATATGACAAATATATTATATTATAGGTCCAGATGTAGGTAACTTTCTGGAGTTTTCACATGAGTATGGTAATTTTCCTTTTGTGATTAGTCATACAAAAGTCAACAACACACATCATATTGTGAAATTGTATATTTTATGGGTCATTTAAATAGTAATAATACAACATTATATGGAAAATCAGTAAATTATGTAATACTAGAATAGAATTGTACAAATTTATACAATTAATAATTGATATTCTTCATATTGTAGAATATCTTGTCGCTGACAGTCTTAAAGATTCATATGGTTTCCAACAATTCAAAGGGTTATATCTCACGGCACTGGTTCCTCATCCGTTCCTTCATCAGAGTTGTAGACTGGTGCACCATTTTTCATTTGAATGACTGACCTTTTACGATGTCTATATTCTTTCATATCTTTTTCAATATTCCTGCAAGAGTAAGAATATATTTTTGATGTAACAGTTACAAAAAGATATATATATATAGGTAACTATTGAGAGTCTGATTCTTCTCAAAACAGGGATTATTAAAAAGATAGTATTTGCATATGACGATATTAATACAGAATGGATATAATATATTATGGCAACAGCGCATATTTACGTAATATTGTATGTAATGCAATACTCCCTATTCAACGGTGATTGATAAAGTTAAACAATATGTACCTGGAACTAATGAGTGGATGAAGTGCTGTTTTGAGGCTGGCGAAAAGTCCCGGCTGAATTGCTTCCTGCTTAGCTAACAGAGATGATGGTCCTAGTGGAGCACAAGGAGCTGATGCAGCCCTTGTTCGGCCACCTTTGGTTTTTGCAGGAATCATACCACGAGAGCTGCATGGAGCAGATAGAGATCGATTGACTTTGCTAAAATGGTAAATAAAAACAAAATTATTTTATTTAAAAGTCGAGCTTGTGTATTTTTGAAATTTAAGATGGAATGTTGAGGACGATGTACAAGATAGTGTACAATAAGAAAATCATTATAATAACAACTGAAATAGTTCATAAAAAAAGTTATGAACAGCTTAAATTTTCTTATTGATCAATAAGGAAATTTAGACATACTAAAACTGTGTAGAAAACTGGAAGACTACCATTTAGATATGATAATTATAGACTATCCAAACCTTGCAGGTGATGCACTCTTCTCTCGTTCTTGAATTTCAAGAATATTGCTAATCTCTTTAACCACTTCCATCCTGGATTCCTGCGAGTCTCTATACATACAGCTGTTACCTCCTGCACCACAGGTCACTTCTGGTGATGTATTGGTGTGGTTTCCTTGTGAAGATTTGAAGGTAGGAATGCGACGAACTTCCACAAATTGGTTCAGATTTTTCTCTCGTACATAAACGAATGGACGGATTACACGGAGATTCATTTCTCTGTAAAGGAGACATTCAAATTTAATGAAAGGACCTTGTATTAGAAAGATTTCATGCATTTATAGATCAATTGATTAACATGCTGGTAAATTTGAATTCTTTAGATTTTTCTGCTTTCGGAAAAGCCAATGAGGTAATATAGAATTATAATATATGACAGATGTGACATTGATTTATTTGTTTAAAAATCTATTATAAGTGTTTTTGGAGTTAAATTAAAGTTATACTATAAGTTAAAAATAAACACCTTATGAAATAGTGTGCCTTCATGGTCCTGAGTTGTCCATTATTGAAAACTGAAATGATGAAACTTTGCGCTACATCATCCAGATGCTGGCCAGTTGCGATGACATTGTATCCATGTTCTGTAGCGGCATTATAGACTTGCCGCCGTATCCAATGGTTGGTAAAGCTGCAGAGATCCAAGTCACGGGAAGATTTACGAGATACTAGAAAAGTTTTAAGGTTTTGAATTAAAAATAGCTGTTGAAAGACTAAGTTATTTGCCAGCTCCAAATATCAAATCAAGTTTTAACAAACTTAACAAGTGTATATTTCATGAAATTGAATATAATGATTTAATATTTGAGTAGCTATTTGTATTATTCTGTAAATAAAAAATTCTGAAATAGTAATAATAGTAAAGCTATATTAAATATCATAAACATCATTTTGATATAAGGCTTTCAGCGTAAGAGAAAAAAACCCATGCCGATGGCAACGAATTGATTTGATACAAAACTAATATGAATACTATTTCAAAAGAATGTGACAAAATTTTCTAAAAGAAATGTAATAAGTTCTGTTAACACACATGTTCTAATAAAATATTTTGACATTTAATTTTCAAAAGGCGGCTACTGAAAGATCTTTTATACATACTTTGGCATTGACTCGCTTGGTCGAAATTATCTTGGAAAATGAACTTGACCCCTAATGTTTTGCAGTACGCCATCAAATGAAGTGGATCTATTTCTCCTGATCCTTCCTGGATTGTCACAGCACCTATTTATTGAAAATTGACAATTTGTACATTATAATTTAAAGATATTGATATAACTAGAGTTATACAATAAAATATAGATATATGTATTACCAATAGAGAAGTGAATTCCTTTGGCTCTGGCATAGAATTGGTATTGATGCAAAGTGTGAAGAAGCGAGAGGGAATGTGCACCACCAGAAAGACAGATCAGTACTTTATCCTGGTGACGGATCATGCTAAATTCTTGGACTGCCTGAAATAAAAGAAAGGGTTATAAAGACTTCCCGTTTCAATGTAGAAAGGTAAACTGTGGATAACTGAATGGATCTCTGCAATATGAAGACATCTTAACAGATTATTTT
>JAGVSQ010001674.1:0-27962 GCA_022683975.1 Rhyacophila evoluta | reverse complement strand
CATTGGCATGACTACTGGCAGGATAGTCCTGCCTTTAAGAATGAAAAACAGTTGATGTTCCCGATTTCTTAGGTGGTTATCAGGGGCATACATTATGACATGGGAATATGAAATGAATCGTGCATTGGATTGTTTTTTTCAACAATGTAGTTTAAATCTATAGCGTATATTATGTTAACATAAAAGAGATTAAATACATCACTTCTACCGTAAAAAATCTTAATAATAATAAATTTCATCTATGAAGTAAATTTTGAAATAATCAAACGTCTGGGTAACGTTAAATAAAACGATATAATAAAAATGTGTCGGATGATTAATACAAGCGAAATAACAAGACATATATTTTTATAATTGTCCATATATTTTATCGATAGTTTTGACAATATTTTAAACTAATTTGTGTGTTTAAAATAATTGTGTTTATAACAAATTATTCAATTATTTTAAGTATTTATTTTAGGCAGAATGTTGCAAATTTTTTGCATTTTAAAGTCAACACCCACCACGTATTTACAAATCAATTTGGGTTTGTATTTATCATAAAGCATAATATTCGAGTAAATTTCATCAAGATCAATTTCATCAGGTGAAGTTTTTTTGAAGCTGATGGCGTTCAGAATATTTTGAATTATTTTTTTTCCTTCATCGCCGCTTCCCACAACTGCCACAATGTCATTCCCGATATAAACGTTGTTGTCGTCATCAACGATTTTCACGCCATTTTGTAGTACTTGGTTATCAGACAGATCATACTTGATATTATTTATAACAGCACCGTGTGTCTTCTGCAATCGAAAATAAAATACATAATTTTAAAAAAAATTAAAGAAAAAGTAAAAGTAAAAAAAATCTTTAATGTATCGTTTTCAAATTTTGAATTGTCATTGATTAATCGAATTTTCATAATACGGAATATACAGTTTTTTTTTCATATACAGTATAGGTATGAAAAATTAATCCTTCAACATTTTAAACGGTTTAATTGGTTTATCTCAATCAATAATCATATTCAAAAATAAGAGAAAGAAGGAATAATATTAAAATTATTGTTGTATTTGTATTCGGGAAGTTTAAAATATTGTATCAAGACTTATTTTGGAGAATCAGATAGAAATATAGAATTCTATTAAGTGTGTCTGAATGTTATACAATGTGAAAAATATGTTCAAATTTAGTTTTTTTTACGTAAAATAAGCCGTGAAATTGTTATTTTACAAATCAAAAACGTAATCAAGTCATTGGTGACAATTTATGATATTTTATAAAATAAATACATATAAATGGGAAATCAGCACGCAGAAAAATTATAATAGTATTTAAACAAAGAGTATACTACTTATTAATTCTAATAACTTTAAGGTATACGGAATGATGGCATTCTGGTGTTTTACACTTCGGTCAAGTATTAACCAATACCAGATATGTCGCAATTTCAGAATAATTTACGACACAAAATATTCAACAAGACAAGTTCTGAGAAACAATAAAATTTAAATTAATATTACTTATTTTACTTACCGGACTGAAGACTTGAACTAGTATTGCCGCACAGATTAGAAAAAAATAATTCATAATGCTTTCCGTAAAGTCGACTGCGCCGAAGAATTTTCCAAGTAATATGATTTGAAATGAGCGAGCTTTGACATATTTATGTTTATTTTATTTCGCGCGGCTCGATAAAATGATTTACGATGTGCATACTAGATGTGACTTCGTTTTAATTTTCCGCTCCTTTTATTTAATCATAAAAAATATATTATTATAGTATTTCATAAGAATAGTGTTAATAATGGTGCCATAATGGAAATAACTATCGTCAAAACTAATTAATCTTTATAATAATATTTAAATTCAACAGTTTAATATTATCAACTGTATCTGTAACTGTATCAATTAAATTCATTTTAAAATTTTGTTTCAACAATAGTGAAACTAATCAAAGATTACAACTTTCCTCAAATCATCGCATGGACCAATCTTAAAAAATAATTCCTAATCTTTCTCATTTTTGATCACGTGTATACTTATTTGTAGTATTGATGTATCCATAATGACTTTCATTAATAATAAATTTTATATAATTAAATTTGTAAGATATATTTTATTGGTCATCTGTCTGAAATTGTATATCAATTTTTTCAGTAAAATTATTTTAATATATTGAATTAATTTTTAACTATATAACTATTTAAGAATTTTACAGCTCTGTAATAATTATAATTCAATTAATTTTTGGCATGAATACAGAAGATTTTTACCACCCGGACTGTCCTGGTGTAATATATTTATTATTTTTTTCATAGTATCGTATATCCGTAAATCCGAAAATACAAGACTGCCTGCCCATTGGGCTGATCTATTGACTGACAATAAACCCTCGTGAAATATAGTCTATTATACACATCTTCACATTACAGATACATGTATATACTCCTCATTCGGAACGGAAATTTCATTGAGTAGACGGACATTCGCATTGTGTAGATACATATGCTCCACTTACGGAATAGGCAAGATTAAAAAACGTATTTATCATCTATGTGAAGAAAAAATGTGTCTTTATTATTTTAGCAATTATTTTAATAGATATTTAAAACCAGTTTATTTATTTTGTTAACATTTGTGAATTTTTTTAGCTTTCGTATCTTTAAAACCTTTTTTGTCTGTATCACAAAGTAACATTCACACATTTTAGCGTCCATCATAGCAAGTCTTACAGTGAAATTAATATTCTAAATATTATTCGAATTGGAAACTTATTAAAAAATATTCATTTTTTTCAAATATACAGTAACCAATAATGACGAAATAAAATTGGTACTCTCAAATGATTACGAAATTTAAAACCCTGGAACAAATTTAAACACTCACTGTTCCCACACTTATATTTTATAAGAACACTATTTTGTAAAACTATAATAATATGTGTTATCTTTGTTACAGGTATGTACGATTATGCTTTGACAGTGAAATACGACCCAGTACTGAATAAGTAAGTTTTTATATCCGTAAAAGTTTTAAATTGTATGACTCGAATGTTATTTAAATTGTATTTTGTTTACTAGATATTGTGTGAACATATTTTATGTATATTACGTACAGATAGTTAATTTCTTGATAATGAAATATTTATTTAGTAAAATAATATTGAATACAAAATGTATTACAGCGTACATCAGTTTTTGAATGCAAATGTTCTTATAGATAAATAAATATCAGATATACCTTTAGGCAATCTGTAGTGAAAAAAGTACTACTATTTTCGTTTTTAGTATTGTATAATTAATAGTACTGTTATGTAAATATGTAAATGGTGAGAGTAAAATTTTTTAATTACATGAATCGAAAATATATTTTAAAAAGTTTGATACTTTTCTCAAACCTTTATTTTTTTTTTTTGATGAATGAACTATGTTGTACAAATATGACTTCTTTTTAATAATCCTTCATAAATAAATGAAATTTCAAGTTTTTAGCATATGATATATTATATATAATTCATAGACATATTCATGCAATGCTTAATAAATTCCGGAAGATCATCAAATAAAAAAACATATATTTTATTAAATATTCGTTTATTTTCATGAAATCAAAGCCATTACAAAAGTCTGGTTATAATTTATTTTCCATCAATATTGAGTGAGTTAAACTTACATATTATTCATGCCATTCATGGTATTGAAAACATGCATGTTATTTTTTCCTGTTAACATGTTCATGAGATTCATGAAATGCATGACATTCATGTTGTTCATGTTATTCATGTGATTCATGGTATTCATGTTATTCATAAAACCCATGTTACCGCCCATGCCCATAAAACCGTCAAATTTGTTTCCACCATTGACACCATTCACACCATTGATACCATTGACACCATTGACACCATTGAAACCATTGAAACCATTGAAACCATTGACACCATTGACACCATTGACACCATTGATACCATTGATATCATTGACACCATTGAAACCATTGACACCATTCATGACGTTATTGTTTGTCATTAGATTCATCATGTTGATCTTATCGTTGAGGTGTTTTAAGGTTTTGACATCATTGACGTTGTTGTTATTGTCGGTAATAATCTTAACCAATTTCGCAACTAAATGTTTACCAACAACTCCGTTTCCAACCACTCCGACGACGCCATCGCCTACGTAAAGGTTATCTCCATCAGAAACTACTTTAACGTTGTCCATGTTTTGCACACCAGTTGTCTCTTCAACCACACCTTCCATTCCGTTGGTCATGACATTTCCCAAATTATTATTCTTGATTGCGTTTACGAGATTTTTCAATTGGTGGGTATTAACGAAATTTTTGTTTACATTTAATAAATGGCCAATAGTATTCATTTTTAATCCATTGTTGTTAATTCCATTGATTCCAAACTTGTTGACCAAGAAATTATTCAAAAGACCGTTGTTCATTCCCATATTGTTTAGCATATGTAACATGTTGTTGTTGTTGCCGAATCCATTGTTGAATCCATTGTTTAATCCATTGTTAAAACCATTGCCGAATCCATTACCGAATCCAGTGCCAAATCCATTGCCGAATCCAGTGCCAAATCCATTAATTCCATTGGAGTTCATTCCAAAGATATTATTGATGTCATTGTTGTTATTGAATGGATTGTTCAAATCCATCATATTATTCATATTGTTCATGGTATTCATATTATTGAGGTTGTTCATATTATTTAAGTTATTCATGTTATTCATGTTATTGAAGTTATTCAGTCCATTAAAACCGTTCATATCAACCGCGTTACTGAATCCTTTTACTCCATTGACCAGTTTATGTCCTACTCCGAAGCCCACAACAGGGACAGCATTCTGGAATTAAGATAATAAAATAGAATATGGTATAAAAATTTCTTTAGTGAAAATGCTTAAACTTTTATTTGAGTTCATAAGATTAATTTTAAATAATTTTTATCCATAAAATTATCAGGATGGCAAGTTTTATTTATGAATCTCACTAAGCAGGATATTACGGGCGTAAGTCTCATATTTGCGTAAAAAATCAAACGCTCACGCACAGAAGTTATTTCATTATACAGAAATTGAACATCTTTTGATATTTATCGTATATTAGATAATTAATCAACGCCAGTTATCAACAAAGCAACATACAAATTAATTACATGTTTATATACAAAATATGAATCCAATAAATTTGTTAAAAATTGTCACTTTTCCATACTGTTTTAAAAACCACCTATTGCCCATTTGTGTCATAGTGGTAATTTACAATGGTATTACTATTTAGCTAAGTTTTTGTACCACGTTTCAGTTTAAATACATTTTTGATATAATATACATTAAAATCATATTATAACATCTGACGGTAGTGATGAATGACTTTGCAACGATAATAACATCATTTTCTTGAGAATGAATCAAGTCGAGTACTTAAGTACCAATAGTGACGGAAGACTCAATTAATATTTGACTACATGACAAAACCTTCATGCCGTAATTTTTAAACAGTATTAAATGTGCATTTTTGCCGATAGTCCATAATATTTTTTTAAGGTTTAATTTTTAAATTACTCACTGTTTTAATTATCCATACACACTTATTCGGTTACTATCATTATTTAAAACATATTGATTATTAATATTTTTGACTGATAGTGCTTGATGGAAATTCATTTTAAATACCAAATTATTTAAAACTGGCAAACTTCCATATTTGAGATCATTGTTAACGACCCGGGTTTCGCCTTTCGGCATCTTCAGGCTACATTATATATGTGCAGTGAGCGAACATATAATCATATAACATTAGTATGTTATATGTTCGCTCACTGCCCACATATGATATTGCCCGAAGATGCCGAAAGGCTAAACCCGGGTTGCTAACAGTGGTCTCACATATTGAAGTTTACCAGTTTTAAATAATTTAGAATATTAATTATTGTAAATCTACTTACACTGCTGAAGAATTGCATCAGAGCAATGACAAAGAAGACGAAGAACTTCATTTTGATTGTTTGTTTTGGCTTTGCGAACCTATTCACAACAATGACAAACTTAATATGACTTTACTTTTCAGCCCCCAGTGTATTTATACTACTTATTGCTGATTTTATTTTAGTTAAATTTTACGCAATACCATTTTATATCCTTGTTCATTGTTTCAATTTTCCGCTACTCTTGCATTTTATCTTTTCATTATATTTAATCATGTTTTCTCAACATGGAGTCTGACTATTTATTATAAACAACTTTATCTATGGTTACGCAATATGCTATTATCCTTTCACTCTTCTATTTGTTTATTATTGAAATCCATCGACAGCAAAACAAAATTTTAAAAAATACAGAAAAAAAAATATTGAACGTTATTATAAAAGTACATTTTCTCAATTCTAAAACAATTAACTGATAATTAAGTTTTTACATTTTTCTTCAGTTACAATTTCATACAAAATGTTATATTTAAATAATCTGGTATTAAAACAGCAACTCTTATTTACGAAGATGATGCATCACAAGTAATATATTTTTTTATTTTGTAATAATAATTTTAGCTCTCCTCGGTAGCGTAGTTGGTAGCGTGCGCGCCTAGCGATCCAGGGAAAGCGGGCTCGATTTCTCATCTGTCGGATGTCTTACCACCATCGTATTTTGATAAGCCTAATCAAATTTGAGATGCAATTTGATAAAAATATAACTAAATAAATTAAAGAGTTCTGACAATCATTGAACAAGATTCTTTGAAGACTTTTTTATCCTTGACTTTATATATGTATATTTTTACTAGAATATTGAAATTCAAAATTATTCAATTAAATACTGAGTTGAACAAAATAATGTAACGGTTAGCTGATGAGAGAAATATGAGGGAAAATACTAATTAAACCTAACAATATGTACTCCATTTGATTATAAATATGGTGGTTAGATCTTTGTATTGATATTTTCAAGTAACTGAATGTATATACCAACATAATTCAAATTAATAACTATCTCAACTCCATAATAAATTGAATTATGCAAAATGAAGTCACAATAAAGACTGTTTTAGTTTGTTTATATCACTTATATATTAATGAACATAAATTTCACATTTCTTTCTATTTAATCACTTTAACCATTGTACTATACATAGTTATAGCTACACAAAGTCCTCCAGAAGCTTATAAGATTAGGGGTCTACTTTGGAGCCGGAAATTACGGGCTTCATTCCCACAACTGCTGGATTTTTTAAAATCAAAAGATACGGGACTGGTTGCCCAGTGGGTTAAATAATCGGATGATAATCAAATCAAACGAAAAAAAAGTCTTGAACACGAGGAAGTCCTTATATTCCATTTCTGATGTGGTCATCTTCATACTCTGGAGATACGTGTACTTGAAATTTCAGAGAGGACTTGGTTTTTTTTTTAAATATTTGCAAAGACATTTTAATGTAATCTTTTATGAAATTGAACTAAAAAATGGCTCTAAGAAATATGATAAACACATCGAAAGTATTTATTATTGCAAATACAAAATCATACCGATTATCAGTGATCATACTCAACACGTTAATTATCAAATTTAATGAATTAATATCGATTATATTAACGTAGATAATTATATTTTTGCTTACCTTATTTTTAAAAAGATTTTGAAGAGTTTATTTTTTAATCATTGTTAGCAATAATATATTATAAATCAACTCCGTACATATATTCAATACTACGTCGCTCTCATAAGATTAATTTCATTCTAAATTTATTAAATAAGGGGATTAAAAAGGTTAATATGACTGTTTTTTTTTATTTCCCAAGGCCATTTAGTGGGTTAAAATCTGGAAATTTATTTAACAATGCACCAGAGAATAAATATGAAATGTGGCATCATCTAGTGGACAAACTTCCCCAAGGCGTAGTTTTAATACCTTGTTACATAAATCCAGACAATATTTTTACCATTTATTTTTTACACTCGAATATACTTCATCATTTTAATTCGTTTTCTGCTTGGAGTAAACGGTTGCCTTGTAGATTCGTCAGAATTATTCGTTATTCGAAAGCTCTTTTTCATTCCTCCAAGTCACACTAATATTTCTTAAATCAAATCTCACCTTGTAGTACGTATTAATATTCCAAGACGCCAGAATCACATTGACCGGAGCCGGAAAAAGAGGCAAGCAGAATTAAGGCTCTCCGAAATCACGTGCAGTAGTACCCTAGCCTCTAACCGGAGCTTAATTTTTAATCCTAATATTTTCACAGGAAATTAAACTTCTCCATATCTAACATTCAATGCAAGCCTATATTTTCAGAGACCAGTGTGCAATTTTTGTGTACTTACTAAGTCTTTTTATAGTTTACATGATTTCAAAATAATCATTACGTCCTCCGTTATTATTTACAATGATTTAGACATTTTATTACGTGTGATCTGCTTTTAGTTATTTAGATTTAGACAGAATCATATTCACAAATTTTTAAACTTAAACCTTATCAATCCACAAAAAAATGTAAAGCATATGAGTCTCTTTTTTATTTTAACATAGGATTTTAGAGGAGGGTTAGTTATAAACTCACCGATAAACATATCAGATGTCTGAACCTTTATCTTTTAATGTATTATACATAGTTTTTTAGGTCTTATTTTATATTAAAGTGGAGTTGAACATGCTGAATTTAGCATCTAATATTTTTAAAACGTTGGAGTATTGTCGTTTCTACCTTTATTCTCATATTATATTTCAGTGAAATTAACTTTTCACAATATTCAATTATACAATTTATTACAATAATCTTATAATTAAATAACACATAGTGTTAAATTAAAAGACTTCTACTTGTTTTATTTTATTTGTACATGTTGGCAGTACCTAAAGTGGAGCATCCGGATTGACACAGTGTGACGAGATCCACTCCGAAAACGGGATATATGGATCTCCGCAATATAAAGACGTTATGAAAGATTATTTTTGGCGAGAATCGTTTCTTAGGCAATTACTCAATCCAATAAGCATCCAGTCCTGCGTTCTTGTATTTTTTTAAATCCGACAGATGTGAGAATTAAACCCGCATTCCCTGGATTTTAGGCTCGCACGCTAACCTCTACGATAACAAAGGAGAGTACTTAAATGCTCATTATTAATTATATAACAATATATAACGATCATCATGAACACCAGTTTTCTTTTAATTTGGAAAAATCATAATACTATTAAATATTATCATTTTATTTTCAATCACCACTCTGCTTTGGTTTATAATGTCACAATATTTCGTAGATATTAAATTATTATAGAGAGCTTACATTTTCATTATTTAATATCGTTTTCGAACAGTTTTTTTTTCATATTTAATTTTAAAATAATTCTCGCCGTTGGCGTGAGGGAAAATTTTTCCACTCCACATACAAAAATGAAATCGCTTACTTTTGATAACACCGTGCTTACTATCTGTAACTATCTATGTGTTGATTGAATACAATATTTATGAGCCGAAAACTAACTAGACTTTTACTCGTAAATAGGTGGACTATCATATATTAATTATATTTATTAATATAGTATTTATTAAAAATTAAAACCATATAGTTATTTATTTCTTTAAATTCGAAATATAAATTATACTGGAAATAGTATACAAACCCATCATATATGATAGTTCCGTGATGCATAAATAATTTGAAAGTTTACTAGTATAAAACATTACATGATATACTATGCTTTCTGTGGATCAGGGCTGATAGGGTTAAAAATATGTGTTATATAATAAATGTATTACATCTAATTCAAATTTTCATTATACTCACAATCTTTAAATTTTAATTCATAAAACTACCATATTTATAAAAAAATCCATTCTATTCCAATGTTTGTGATCATCGTAAGTATAATAGGTTTTTTTTTGCTATGTCTACAAAATGAGTTTCATAAAAAAATCTCCACTGAAAGATTGTTTATGTCATGTACTTATTTAAATATTTACAAATATAATATTTAGTTTTAAGTAGTAAAATAGATATTTTTTAAAATTTAACTCGTATATAATTGATTTGAAATCAGTATATTACAACATTTTCATGATATCGTAGTAGAGAATTTTTCAAAAAAGACACGGTTTTCTTTATGGCAAGTAAATTTATTAAATTTCCGTTTGTTCGGTTCTTAAAAATAGGACTGACAACATTTTATTATTTTAACAAATAAGGGTAATAAAAAAGTCTGTTACTTATTAGAGTATTAATAATAGTTTTTTCGTACTTAATTTTTCAGGAAAATTGTCGATTATGATATCATGAAAATTTTATATGATACATGCTGTATTAAAATTAAAGTTTTTGGACTAAAATGGATGTATATTAGTTCATTGCCTGACAACCAATCGTTATGAAGACCAATCTTTCTAGAAAATTCGTTACTATCTGGTCATCTATAAAATCGTATTGTCATTTCATTCATTGTTGAGCTCTAAAAAGAGCTTTTAGTTTCGATATAATATTTCACAAAAAAATTAAAATAGAGATAATCCGAATAGTATAAAAATCGGTTTATTGAATAATCAAATTATCATGATAGTTATAGAAGTAAAACGGAGTATGTTTGGTTAACACATATAAAGATTTTTAAAAATGAACGTATTCATCAAATATTTGTACATTTTCATAATAAAAATAAACCACAAAATTTTCATATCTGTTTTGGTGTGATACGATTTCAGTTTAAAAATTCCGTAATTATTATCGATTAACAATAAAAAATACAAAATAAATATTTTACACCGCATTCATATCATTCAATTGGAGTACAATTTTAACCTTCTTATGGATGTCAGTCAAAACTTTGAGGTCATTAACGTCTTGCGTGTTGTCCATGATTCCTTCAATCATTTGCAAGACCAATGTTTGACCAGCCAGCCCATTTCCAACAACACCAACAATTCCATTTCCAACGTAAACGCTGTGTCCATTTGTGGCTACCTTAATGTCATTATTATCGGTCACGATATTGTCCCAAATTGTGTCTAATGGCAACACCATGCCGTTAATTTCAGTTGCTTTGATCATCACCTCAATTTTGTTTTTGATGTCATTTAAAAGCACTAATTTATTAGCACTCTTCGTGGAACCCATGATGTTCTTGACTAAATCGTGTACCGCATTTTTACCATCGAGGTCGTGTCCTACAACTCCGATAACATCGGTTCCAACGTAGAGATTTTTTCCATCAGTTGCGACTTTAATGTCATTGTAATTCATATAATTGATTGCGTCAACGTTGATCAATGAACCTACATTGACATCATTGACATCATTGACAGTCGTGTCAATAGTCTTGGGGAAAGCAGTCTGCAACCAAAACAATAAAATATGATAAACAGTGAGTTATCGTTGTAAAATACAAATTCTGTCTCGCTCACTGTGGCGCTTTTTATAAGCTTTTAATTAATTGTTATATAATGTTTTAATAGTATATTTAAGCAAAGACTGCTTAGTTCGTGTACATCGTTAACGTATATAACAAAAATAACATTAATAATTCATACAGAATAACTTTTGTTATTTTTATGAAAAAATATAGTTTATAAACTTTTCCAAAATTTATATGCTTATAAATATTTATTTTATTTGTAATAGCTACAAATGATACAAAATCATTTTTTTTTAATTATCTAATCGTATTGAATTGATATATAATATTTATCGGATATAAGCCATGGAGTTATGCTCACCATCTTATCAACCCTGAAATTTATTTTGAAATATTTTCATATTGTAGAATTTTATTTATAATGAAATGCATAATTCTTGCGTTTTGATTTTACTAAGTTGTATAAATTTTGATATTAATGTAACATTTCAAATATACTTACGCTGCAGAGGAACTGCGCCATAGCGATGGCTAAGAAAAAGAAGAAATTCATGTTGATTACTTGCTTCTGTCTTATCCTCAAAAACGTCAGACTGAACATGATTTTTCTCTGCGTTTTCTTTACTATTTATACCACTTATTTCTCAATGACACAATTTCAGTGTACTTTTTCACAAATATATTTTATGACCTAGGTTAATATGTTTCAATTTGTCGCTACTTTATTGTAATTTTATCACTTCATTGTATCGAGTAAATTTATTTTGCTTTATTTCCATATAGTCTATCGCTTTATTGTAAGTTTAGCTTTATCGACATGTGCTAAAAAATTTCATAATTAACGATAAAAGTGTGAAATAAATAGTTAAAATTTCAATTTTTGGATCAAAATATATTTGATATAAATATACGTACAATGAATGTCTATGAATTAATACTATGAAATAAATGTATAATCAGTTATCGCAAATTGGTACCGCTGCTGCAAATAATCGTTTTTTGTTTTGGTTAATATCTCTCAGAGCATACTTATTATTAAAATTTACCAAGTCCTTTTCATGCTTTACCACCGAATTAAGTTTTTAAAATCGATATTTGTTCTTATTTTTTTACTATTGATTTTCTAATCATGCTGTTTTAGGACGCATTCGGCGAATGACACCAATGCTTCACATTTCTTATCTCATGATTACTGCAGACAATATGTACAATGTTTTGGATTAATTTAATTGCGCCTAATTTTTGGGTACTATATTTTTAATATTTTTATTAAAATCACTTTGCATAAAAACTATTAATATTTTTTACAGTCCAAAACATACTTTAAATAATTATACCTACCAATGCTTTAATAATAGGATGGGCTGCATCGATGACCGCATCTACCAAGGCTTTTAGTAAAATGTAACCAGTAACCAACAAAGATTTATTAACTTGAGAATATGGAGCATTTGCATTATTATTATCATTTAATAGCTGCACAGCTTTTTCTACAGCACCTGGTGTCAATAAATCTGAAACTAATTTAGAAATGTCTTCATTCGGTTCGAATACCTTTAATATCTTCTTCAAAATAGGGTTATCCGGTGTCAGAGCATTATTTTTTTTAAGATTGTGCATCAAAATTTTAAAAAACATTTGTGTTTCAATAATATTTTTACTCGCATCTTGGTCAGTCAGATAACTAATATTTTTCTCCTCGTTAAGATTGTCTCCGTAAGATAATAAATATAAAACATTATCGAGAGACCAAACATTAACATTATTATCGTCGCTAGTTTTATTCATTGTAGGTATAGTCACTGATTTTTTTTTCTGAAAATTCTTGTTTCTGAAACCGTTATTCTCTTCTAAGCCGCTTCGGTTTTCGGCAATTTCGCCGACAGTATATATTTTAAAAATGTCTTTTAAAATAGGATTATTATGAAATTCTTCGTTAGAATTAAACAGCTTTACATCAGGTTTTAAACGATGTTTTTCTGAAATAATCAATGTCGTATCATGAACGCCGTTGATATCGTTTTCGTGTCCATTATTCACACTGCGTACTTTCACGAAACGAGTCGTCTGTAAACGAAGGTATAGCAAATATTATACTAACCGACAACAAGCACTGTGTACTTAAATATAGTGATTAATAAATAATATTAATTAAAATCTACGAAAATACATAATTTATGAACAAATGACCCTTTTGATTAAATATCTCCACTCTAAGCCATTGGAAATGAACATTGGCTCTGTAGCAATAAATTTTAACGTATTATTTCATACACGTAACCACGTTTTTCTGATAGTTATTAGGTTTGACACATATGTATCTTGAAAGTAAGAGGCAGCCTATCATTACCTCTAATATCAGCCTTTTGACATTGGATATTGTGTTGCATATATTTATTTATTCAATATTTCTACACGTGCCACTACGAAATTGTAGGATTTTTCTGAAATACGAATATCTCTGTACATTCTTTTTACATGTCATCATTTTGTTCACAATTTACATAAACGAATTTTTAAAATTTCAATGAAATCGGTGAATAAATTATGTTATATTAAAGTAAAATATAAGGTGCACATACAGTAATTTAAGCACCGTCATTCCCAACACCATAAGTCTTTTTCGGATTTAAAAAATATAAATATACACACATTAATTAAAATAAATTTACAAATCTACATCATTGATTCATCGATGGTGATTAATTATATTGCACAACATATATATCAACACCTAATTTTTGAAAACAAGTCTTATTTTAATAAACACTTATCTCTAAAAAAAAAATTTAAAGTGAGAACAAATTTCTTAGACCTATTCATTTTTAATAGTAACCTCCATAAATGTACAGTGATATGTCAAGAAATTGAACTCAATGATGTATGTAAACAAATCATAATTCAAATTTTACTTACGCATTTATTAAAATCAAACAATATAACCATCATTAAATACATATAGGACTTCATTTCGATGATTAATATTCTTTTGTACTGTATTTTTTTTAAAAATCAATGTGATTTTTTTAACAAGCTGCGTGAAATTGTATAGCGACTAGCAACGAGACTGTGGATTAAAGATTTATTCAGGGCCAAGACTGTAATGAAATTATATTTTTCTCAGTGTATTTACTGAGAAGTTTTAATCGCACGTGGAAAACAATTGGGTAATAATGATTTTTAATTATGAAATTTTATTGTACTATAAATTTTATTATCAAATTCTGTTTTCGTATAGAAACAACACAAAAGGTTTGCATTACCAAAATGAAAATACGATAGGATAATTATTATACTGAAAGAATTAGTTGTACCTTAACAAACGAGATTATATCAAGGCGGAGTGGATAACGTGTACTTTTGAGAACCAAGGTTCGGGCTTAGTAAATTTATGTTGTGAACGAACATGGCTGATTTTTTTATATGTATGTTTTACCGGTGAATTTAAAAACAGGATGGTGATATCGTGAAAAATAATTATTGAAATAATTGGAGGAAAAAATTTAAAAAAAACATAAATCATACAACTCTTTTTAATTGCTATGTCCAAAACACGTCTCCCGTAAGTAAATTCTTACCTTATTAGCAATACAATTGAATTTCAATAATTAATCAAAAATTGACTTCCACGTGGCTCTTTATTTTCAAGTGAATCATATTTTTATGGTCATGGATAAAAAATGTTTTTATTTTGTGAAAATAAATATTTTATTTCATGCAACTTATTTACATTATAATTTTTTTCATAACAGTCATCATCTATGTTCAATTTGAATAAAAGTGTTCAGACTTTCCTCAAATATTATTTTTCAAAAAACTGAATTAACTACAGCGCATATATGCATTATTTATCACAGTGTCGTTTTTTTATTATAGTAATTAATATTCATTATTGTGTTGTAATGAATTTAACTGTTTGATCTGTTTTTAATACGGCAGAATTTAATTTAAAAACTAAAATTTGTAACAATTAATATGTATAATGCATCATGGGCTTGAATAAAATATTAATAGTAACCTGCAGTATTTTAATAATTCTTTTATTTGAAGCATTTCTTTAGAAACATATATCTGAGGACACGGGGTCGAATTCCAGATTGTTTACGTTGTTTACGAGACTGTTTGACAACCAACTCTCGTAAAAACAATCTAATAGTATATAATTACAGTTATTTGCATACTTAATTATAATACGAATATCTATGATAAAAAAACTGTACCCACGAATCGAAAAAATTGGTTGAACATTGTATTTTTTTTTTCAAATAAAATCTTTTTTAATCTTATGCAATATTGTCTTAATGTGTCTGTTTTTGCTGAAATAATAACAATAAGTTATAAATAATAATGGCTATCATTTTTATCTATAATAACATGCAAGTAAATTTCATCAAAAAATAGTTTTTATGGATTTTTTTCGATATATTACATTTACTGTATAATGAAATGTAGTGGTTGGATAAGGAAGTAAAAAAAACAATATTAATCATGTTGTCAAATATTTTTTTTTAATTGTAATTGTAATTTTTTTTAATGTTGTACATATTTAAGATTTTCAGTTTATTTGCATAATCGTAGATTTGATACAAAATTCAGAATATGGAATCAATAATTTGTTGTATCACTGGATGGTCTCCCGTATGGGCATGTATAATATCTTTAATGGTATCATAAATCCAGGTGACCAGCGACTTATTAAGTTCATCGTATGAGTCATCGATCACAACATTATTGATGTCTTCATTCATTATCTTATTGTCATGGTTTATGTTAAATTTTTTGTTCGAAATTGTGTACATACTGTGGAGGAATGTCCAGTAATCGATCAAATCGTTTTGGTTTTGAAGATTGTTTATTAAATTATGATTTCCATGTTGTAACAAACCGTTTTTGTCGATATTTTCCAAAATATTTCCAATATACGTATCGAGTTGGTCCATTCCATTATGCTGGTACTGTACGTAGTTTTTGTTGGGTACAAAAATCGCGGAAGCATTCTGTGAACAACGAAAATGTAATTAAATTAGTTGGTTATAAATAAAAGACGATACGGCTTAAAAGTTATAGAGGCTGATTTGACAAAAAAAATGATAAAGAATACATTATGATAATAAAAAGAGAAGCGTATCGATTTCCAGAATCCAAATTGAAACATTGATTTATAATACGTTTTGCTCTGCTACCAGGGTCCGAGCCCGATTGATTTTAATTGAATCCACAGCGACATGTGTGACATATAAGATCACATAATATTACTGCCAATATACGTACGGATACGTGGAAGTTAAATAGCGTTGCCGCCAACATCAACCAAAAGAAATTCATATTTCTAATAATTGTCTCAAGCGACGAAAGCTGCCTTAAGAATTACTGCTGGAGTACCACTAGAATAATTTAGAATTTGTGATTTATTATAAAGACTACATATTGAATGACTGTCGATAAAATTTTATAATGCTACTATAAAACGCAGCAATAAATCAAGTCATTCTAATTTTATACCACTGAAGCTTATGGTTTTTTTTTCAATTTCTGGCTATAAAAAATGATCAAAACTGATTAATAATATTTGGATGAAAAGTAATTTTCTGGTGTATAATAAAATAACATATATCATTTAATGATAATGATGTGCGAAATTTATATTATTCGCCCTCAAAATTTAGTAAAATATTTAATTAATATTCAATTTCAATTTAATTAGATCGTAACTAAATATGGTTTGCCACTCAATACGATTCTACGGTGTAAAATAATATTTTGCTATTTTTTTTAATAAATATTTTGCATCCCAATAAATATATGTATCAACTATGGAAAAGAAAAAGGATGTAACCTTCAGTTTTTTCAAAATAGATTTTTTCCAGAATCACAATATGTACAACTCAATATACGTTCTATCATAAGGATGTAAGCTGTAAATTCCAAATTGGTATGTACATTTAGATTTAAAGTTCGAAAAAAGAATGACCTATCAAATTTTCGATTAAGAAAAAGACTTCCGCCACGTTAACTTTATTAAATTCTAAGTTATTTAAAACTGGTAAACTTCCATATGTGAGAATATGGACAGTATATGGAAGTTTACCAGTTTTAAATAATTTAGAATTTACAATCAATTTCCATGAAGCACCATCAGTCAAAAATATTAATTAATTAACTTTATTATATCAACAGATTGCGTAAATAAAACATCAGTTTTCGTCCTCGTGCACGTTAAAGCTATGTATATTTAATATTATGACTTCGGTCCAAAATCGTTTAGTAGACTTTTTTGTAACTCCTGTAAAATTTGTTCTGTGTGGGTTACGTCCTTTTTTCTTTCCACAGTCGATGTGACGCTTTTTTAATTATATGCAGTAAGTGAATACGTATATTATGCCATTCGTTCAAGACATTTTTTCATTTAATATAAGCCGTGGAGTAGATGAGAAGGTTAATGGATAAAATAAAATTATAAAAATGCATTTAAATTCTACTTAATATACTAGCTACCACATGTGTCGCTTATTTGATTTTATGTATTATTTTTTTAGATCGATTATAATCAATTATCTGGAAATAAATATTTACGATGAATGATATCTTTTCAATTATAATAAAAAATAATTGTTTATTGATTATTCTTGCATCGTTTCTTATCAAAGTCAGGTTTATTTTATAATTTATAAATAATCTTAGCACAGTATTTCACTATTCAGAATTTAGCTCCTCGATAACCGAAATGATAAGCTCGTGATCGGTCGACATCGGATATCGTGGGCTCAAATCCAAGATCCAAAAATACAAAAAATCATCATCAGTGTAATTTAAATGATTCGTCTAAGTTGATGACATCATATTTAATGTATTTGATATCAAAAAATGTCTCATTTAAAGTGAGCCTTCTATCTATTGTATATCTAATGACTTCATTAAAAAAAGGAGTCCTTAGCGGAATGATAATGAGCGTAAATATTTTTATATTTAACATAAAACGATCCTAATTATTACATAGCTTTGTTTTTAGTAACTCATTATCATTTTTTTCCATTTTATAAAAACCAAAGAAAAAATATTCTCACAAAACAAATTCGCTTAATAATATTTTTTGCTTAAAACGCCCACTAAGTTTGTAAAAATATTACCGTTAACATCCCTTTTTAACAGTTCTTGAAAAGGGGTATTCTTTATAAATCAAAAAACAGCAGTCAATTTAAATTATTTTATTTTTGCTTTCTCAGCATTCCGCTTTGTAAAGCAGGTGTTAAATTAAAAGGAAACGTGGATTTTATCTTAAATATGTATTTTTGTTATTAAGATTAGACTTTGGTACTCTATTAAGAGACATATTACAGCATTTTGATTATTTTCAGGACGACTTTCAATTATGTTTATAGTACTACGACTGACTATGACACACTATAATGTAGTATATATTAAATACGATAATATAAATGAAATCATACATTTTTATTCATGGAATGTACATTTCGTGATCAATAAATTAATAAATTAATAATTTCATTCTACTGAGATCAGCACTACGCATTTGAATAAGATTTCTTTTACAAATACACATACATGATACTCTGATTTTTCTTTTTAGTGTTATTTTTAAGAATATATACATCTCAAGAATTAGTCTGAGAATCGAATATATTAGTTTTAAAATCCAGAAATCTACAAAGCTACTAGAATCTGATTTAAAATGTATGATTAATTCATTGATTAATTATTTTACAATGGTCGGACAATAATATTGAGTTACATAATTTACATTTTACCTAAGCAAACCCAACCTAACTTATAGAATATATTTTTAAATAATGGGAGGCACAGGATTAGAGATAATATGGGTAATTTATTTCTAGTGTCTAGACTGTTATTTATTAATGCGTCTGAAAATCAAGAAAAAACATTAATCTATGTTAGTCCATTAGTCCAGTTTTAAATTGATGGATGATAAATCGTTTTTATGTTGTGTTTACAATTAGCTACAATAATACCTTAAAAAACCTTATGACAATAACAAACAGTATATATCCTCAGGCGCAATTTAATTATGAGGTTCCTATGTCCCAGGCGAAATCGTTTTTTTTAACCTCACACTTCTTGAAAATTTACTTGCGTCCAGAATTTTGTGATTTCTCGCTTTCTTAGGTCTCACGCTATCTTAGTGATCTCTACTTTAGTCCGGACTTTTTTGATGCCTACTCCTTGACAATATGGAGGTGCACCTAGAGGTGAATCCGCCACTGTATAATACAATATATACATACAAATCTCAGTTATTAATAGTAAAAAAAACATAATTAAAACAAACACAAACAGTTGTGAGAAAATTATTTTTTCGAAAAAAAATTAAAATTCTGTAACAAATGCGTTTATACGCACATACAATAGACCTATCGTTGCAAATTGATATTGTTTTGCCCACTAGATTTCTATAAAAGGAGATGGTAACACACGTTTTACAATATATATTATTTACTAGTAGGATGGCTAATGAACGTCATCAAATGACTGTGTCTGTGACAGTGTCGAATGTGGACATTTTATTGTGAGTAATATTCCAAAAGTCTGCGTGTTTTAAATTTAAAAAATCAGCCTTAAAATACATCATTTTTATTTTAATTTGATCGACTTTCGTTCGACCTTTTATGAATAGCTAGCTATATTATCGTTTAAATAAATTGCAAAAGTATAGTTTTTAAATTTTATTAAATACAAATATTATGAACCCTTTTAAAAACATCATTAATGTAAATGATACAATTCAGATTATCAATTAAAATTGATGTACATATCATATAGAACGATACCAAAATATTACGTTTAAGTAAGATTGTATATGTATAATACAACCAAAACTAAATATAATATCTTGGAAATAAATTCTAGTCGTATGTTTTTCTTTGAAATCCTTATCATAATATAATATGTTTTTATAACGTATGGTGCTCTTGCCTTCATCAAACGGAAAAGTCTTCAAAATAAAGTATGTGAACTCAAAACCACCATTTAGTGAATTACATGAACGTATCAATATCTGTATAAATAATCTGAGCTATAATGTGTTAAAACTTTAATTCATCAATAATATTTCAATAATGCAATATCCCGTTTCATATATATAAATCATATTAATATGTACCGTCATTTGACCGTACATTCAATTTGTCATTAATTTTTTTTGTAAAAATTCTTAAAAAAAATTAAATTAACGCTACTTTTTATGTTTTTTTTTCTCGTTTAAGTTTTTAGATTTTATTCGTTTATAACTGTGTCATTCTTAATTACATTTTTGACGTCGATTTCGTCAATTTTATCATCGACGGTGTGCACAGCGCAGACAGCGTTTTCCAGGCACGTCACTACGCCGACCTCACCGTTGTCTCCGTTGACGAAGCCGACGATTTTTTGACCAAGAGGTCCAACACTCAGATTGATATCTCCGACCGTTTTGACGACACCGCATTTATCCGTGACGCAATTACCCAATCCGAGAACCTCTCCGACGAAATTTTTGCCAATTTGTCCTTTGCCGATGAGCCCAACGTCGCCGTTTCCTACGTATACCGCATCGTCAGACATTTCCACTACTACCATACCGTTCTCGGTCACACCAACTTTACCCATCACATTTTTCTGAATATTTTTGATGACTTTGTTAACAGCTTTCACATTTCCAATATTCTGAAGAGGATTTTTGCCCGCATTTCCAATATTAGCTGCCTCCTATAAATAAATACAAAATGTTATATTATAATAAAAAATATATTCTCAATTGCGTATAAATAATAAGAAACTATGAACTTTATACTTTAATATGTATAGCAACAAATTTTACGATTAAAACAATGATACATACAACACAGTATTTATAAGTTAATTTTAATAAATCATACTTACATCCTAAAATTCTATAAGAAATCCGAACAAAAATTCCACGCTTAAATAACATAAAATGAACAATGTTTAACACGTCAGAAATCTTTAAGTATTTTTATCTTTCTAACACAATGTATTTCTATTACAATTTATAGTCAGTAAAGAAAGAGTCATCTCGTTCTCTCATTGTAAAAAAAATCCTAAAAAAAATATACCCAAATTTATATGACGCGTGTAGGTTGTATTAATAATAATAGCTATGCGAAAGATCTTTCATATTACTATTTTACTACTGTCTTTCAGTGAGATTATTATGGAAATAAGACACAATATACGTATTTTAAGTGTACAATTTAACAAAAATAATACAATAAAACACGACAGCGATTCTCCTATGAAATGTTACATAGTAATATTTTTGCGACTATTTTGTATGAGATATGATTTTGACCGACTAGCGACTGTTTTAATTGTTAATTATACATCTGTCGAATGTTTTAAAAGTTTAGTAGATATTTACGATTTTCTACAGTAAAAAACAGTAAGCACATTTAAACGTTATTTCATAATGTAAGTTCCGAAATTTCGATTTCGTATACGTGATTTGTTTCCATTAATATTCAGAATAATCCAAAGTAATAACATCACAAAATTTAAGTGTATTCCTTTTTAATTAAATGTTTCCGCCATCCCGAGATTTAAATTTTAAATATTCTCTGAACTGAATTCGATTTGCATATTTATTTTCGGAGCCGAAGACTTTGCAAATACGAAATAAACGATAAACAAAATGAATGAAATATTACTATTATTGTCAAAAATGCGACTATTTTAATTCATACTATTTGATTTATTTAACGTATATATTATAACTATATCTCTATTCAAATAAATTAAATTTAGATTCATCTAATGTCTATTTGATTTACGGTTAAATAAGTAACATGTATTTTTTTTTTTTTGTTGCCAATTGTATGTTTCTCGTTGTGGTAAGGGATACATACTTTCGTCGTTTACAAAAAAAAAAAAACGACGGAAATTCGCATATTATTATATTATATATATGTATTATATTAAAGCTCCACTTGCACGAATCACGGGGAACGCAAAATATTATTGTGTTAAAGTGAAGTTAGTCCAAAAGCTAAAAAACGAGAAATTTTAGGGGGCACAACGAATTTAAATGCTACAGGGCGCTGAATTTGTAGCTACGTCACTGATGTAAGCACATATATCATAAATTCATGACATCCATTGCCGACCGATTCAAAAATATGCTAGTGCAAGTGCACTTCACCATGGAGGCATAGCATAATGAATAATATATTTTTTTAAAGCTACATTATAAGTTTGCATTTAGCTTATAAATGTTCTACGATTACCAGTCATAAAAAATATTTTGAAATATCATTCTTACGGTAGTGAAAAACAGGAAGACAGCGATGACGAAAAATATAAAGAACTTCATGTCGGTTATATTACGTAATGTTTACCTTGATACGTTTAACAAGACTGTCCATAAAACTCACATTTCTTGTTATTTATCAACATTCTTTTATAACCCTCTACTTATCTTAGCAGTAAACCGTTATTTATGTTTCTATTTCCAATCATACGCCTTTCAAAATTCAGTTAAGTGTGCCGCCAGCTTTACTAGTCATTGTTTCATAGTCATATAAGCTTACACTAGTGCATTAATAATAATAACACTAACACAAAGCACGTCAATTGTTTTATATCATAGATTGTTCCGGATGGATTAGAAAGTTAATCGATTATTGAAGCTACTTAAATTTTACAAATTGGCAATAATTTTATGCTAAATTTTAACAATTGGTCCGCAGATTTACGTACGTAATCGGAAATGCTCGTTCAAAGACCGGAAGAAGTGGGCAAAAAAAATAACATTGATATCTGCATTACTTGTGGGTCTCGGGAAGAAATAATTAGGGGAGGGCCAAAATCGTTGCCATTTTTTTCAGAAAATTATGATAATTGTACTGATCATAATTTGACGTTTATTGGGCATTTGCGAGAGCGTAACACGATATATATACGTTGTTTCATATCAGTTTGAAACTACCGTTGCCTTTTATTTTCCGTAAACCTTATAAACGTCTATTTTTATTTAATTATTACCAATACCATATACAAGCAGTGATAAAAGAGCAAAGAATTAACGAAGCGTATTTCCCGTATCAATAAACATCTTAGATTTATATACAATTCTAATATCGATTTTTCTTTTCTATTTGAAAGTACACAGTCTCATAAAATAAATATCCAGACCAGTCCTAGTTAGTATTATACTATAATTATAGTCATTATAACCAAAAAAAGTCATTAGGCAAACCTAATTTATAATATTTACCACAAAAAATGCAGCTGACGAAAAAACAGTACTGTCCATTGAATGATTTTTTGTTATTTAATTTGTATTCACTGATTAAGAAAACAAAACCTGCTACTTTTTCGTTCAGTCTCGATTTTTGAATGAATCGTTTTGTGTTGTATGAATATTTTTAGCATGTCCACTTTTAAAGTGGAGTATATAGATCTCAACAGTGTAGAAATTAGCATTCCAGAATATACTTATGGATCTTCGCATTTTTAAGACTTTAATATTGACAGATTATACAACGATAGTCTCTAGACCTGCATTCCTCATTGTTTTTAATCCCGCAGATGTGGGATTCGTAACTTCCAACTTCGAAGCGCACACACCAACTTTTCATATGTAATAAATAATTTGTTGTCGGACGTCTTGTCACGTATGATCGTCATTAACTCTCTAGTGCTAATCAGCAAATCCTCTTTAGATAAATTATATTGTTTTAACTCGGATTATTTTTTCATGAAATTCATCATCGTGAAATAAATAGTTACACAATGATATTCTAAATTATTTAAAACTAATTTCCATCAAGCACCATCAGTCAAAAATATTAATTAAAAAATGATATATACAATAATAAATTCGCGTATTGTATTTGCTCAGTAAAATACACCAGTTAATCAGACTCGATTGTTTTCTTTTGAAATTTAGGTTTGTATTTTAAAAATATTAGACCGATCAATATAAAAATCATAAAATAAATTGATCAGTACATTTTTAATGTACATTGAGATTCAGAAACAGACACGGTTTTTCCTGGATTAAACTCCTATTGTTTGGCAAATATATTTATGCAGTCGGTGTATATACTGGGCTGTAAAATAACTTTTTCTAACATAAAATACTGATATACTATGTAGTGTTGCCCGTTACAAACGATATGACGTGTGTAGCATTTAAATCAGTGTTTCCCAGCCTTCTAAATGCCATGCCCCACGTGATTCTTTTTTAATTAAACACTAGGTAAATTTGCCGATTGATAATTGCCGACGTGTCCCATCTCTGAAGCGCGGTGCCCCACCTCTGAGGCGTAATACCCCACCGTGGGAAACACTGATTTAAATTATCGTGTCAAAAATGTGCCCCTTACTAGTTATTCTACGGTTATTGTACACGATTCGGAATCACTTACGTTGTAAATCATCTTGTAGCAATAGTTTGATGCTAATAATACAAATTTATAAATTCGCATATTTTAGAGATTATTTGGCGTATCCACTCATAAGTATATAACTCAATGAAACATAATATATTTATCCATGGATTTAGCTGTCAATATATTAAGTCATTTCTAAGTCATCTTGATGTAATAAAAGATCACTTTTTCAGCCGTCGTGTAGTTAAATGTAAAAATAATATGTTTACAGCGCGGTGTACCTAGATATTTATTGAATATATCGAGCCGTACTCGGCAAAAGACCGTATACGTAAATATGAATTCCACCGGAGAAGATTTGTCTTTTTTAAATATGACAGGCTATATTGAATAAATTAATATAATTTTTTTATGTATTCCTAGTAAACAGTATTTTTTAAATTTTGAATTGATTTATCAAACGTAACCTGAGGTATTTAAGAAAAACCAACCTTCTCCTGTGGAATTCATTTTTACGCATAAGATCATTTGCCGATTACGGCTCGATATAATATGTTATGTAGATGCTATCTTTAACATTAAATACTTTTAAATGTGTTAGCAAATTATATTGGGCTCATTTTCATTTCACAATCCTGTCACCTCAAAACACACTAACATATATTTTATCGTAAGGTCCAATTTCAAGCCATCATTTCAAATTAATATAAAAATAAAATATTTACTTGAATTATAATTGTTTTTATTTTTATTTAAATCATTTTATAAAATTATGTTAAATAAATTTATGTGTACAAGTTCAAGTGAAAAATTTATATACAATAACTATATATTTGTATCGATTCTGATTAGGTTG
This sequence comes from Rhyacophila evoluta, assembly GCA_022683975.1. Classification (NCBI taxonomy): domain Eukaryota; kingdom Metazoa; phylum Arthropoda; class Insecta; order Trichoptera; family Rhyacophilidae; genus Rhyacophila; species Rhyacophila evoluta. The sequence goes on along the minus strand of JAGVSQ010001674.1, from coordinate 2,396 downwards.
TGTTTATTTTAATTTGAATAATTTACAAATACAACGGAAATACCCAAGTCTCAGGTTGCAATTTAAGTAAGTTATCTCCCTGTAAGGTAATACAATTGATCGCTTTAGAGTTCTGGACATAGCCCGTGCACCATTTGTTTCCAGCTGCTGTTTTCTCCCAAGACTTCGTCAATATGTGAACTTTACCATCATTGTCGATGGTGACGCAATTTTTATTGGAAAGGAGACAATACTCTTTGTCGACAACTATCTTAGAATCTCCTTCCCATGTGTCTATTCGTAATTATGTTTGTTAAAGAAGTTTGAGCAGAGTTAACATACTATTTCAGAATTTTAAAAACTAGAATACCGCTACTGAAAGACCTTAAGTCAACATTTCTGAAATATCTACTTTGAGACGTAAAAGTATATGTGGATTTTTCGCAGGTCTAGATAAACGTACTAACAATCATTTTAAAAAAGTTTGTTTAAATAAACAGTTTATTATGTGAACATTTATATATTTTTAATTGAACATAACTTAGTTTTTGTTGAAAATTGAACCACATTACAGAAAGTTGAAATAACTCACTTGAATATTGACGATTCTAACAAGTCGTTAACATTAATTATATACACCACTAATGTATTTCCTCCTTTACGCTGCAATCAAACGATGAAAAATAAATGTTCCCGATACAAAAAAAATAACAAAATCAACATACACAATGTACAGATGCATGAAGCAAAAAAATGCTCAGTAGAAAGACCTTTGTAGTAGCCATGTTTCCCGTAAGTGTTTTCTATTAAAAATGTCTCAAAATAATTTTATTTTCTGGTTTTATTCAATTAAATCCTACATTATAACAGGTCACGAAACTGCACGCTAATTTTCATTCTATAAACATATTGAATTTATTTACGATTATAAAAATAATGTATTGCTATTGTAACTATAGTTCTTGGAATTCAAAAATATCATTTATGCAATTTCAATGAATCTGCGATATTATTTTATTCGAGGAAAACTGGTGACCCAAGTAATTTAAGTAATTTAATTTTAATTAAAAACAAAGCTAAAAATACACATCGGCATGGCGAGGACTGTTTATATGTAGCGCATTACCATTTCAAGTATTTTTTTTAGTAAATCGAATTATGGAATTAATTTTAAGCAATGAAATTTTAGTGGTAAATAATAAATCGATTCCGTCAGGGTGTGGTGAATTTCATGATAAAAATGGTAACCAGACAAAAGACAAACGCGTACCATTCGCGATCACATTATTTGAAATAAAATACGTAAATCCATATATACCATAATTACGTAACTTCAGTTTAAAATATCATATTATTTCTCTGCGTCTGCACTGTAACTACGATGTGTGCGACTGTATGTGAGCAGTTGTCTTGTGCGCAAATGTCATGGAACCGAACAAATATACCGTCGTCGATATACACAATTCATGAAGACATTTCGAAGCTTACAAACAATGTGTCTTTAAAATGTAAATGTATCCATCTGCCTTTTCAGGTAAACTACGGAGAATTTGTTCAAAAATAATATAATGTACCCAACTACACATGGAGTACGAATATTTTCTACCACCTTGTATAGTAAAAAAATGGATCTTTTCTTTGAAAGAATATGAACAAAATAAATCCTTAATATTTTCGACTGATGGTGCTTGATGGAAATTGATTTTAAATTCTAAATAAATCAATAAATCATAAAGAATCATGAACAAAATAAATCGTCAACTGTATTCCCGGAACTCTATATTTATAAATTTAATTCAGTTCCACTGCGTGAAGATTCTCTTTCACATTCAAACGGGAAGGTGACGGAAATCAGAAAATGCCTCAGGTTACTGAACAATACGAGTATATGGAAGCACACACGGTATCCTTGGGACTGAGGCATTAAAATGAATATGATAGGTGTTTCTTCGCGAGAGAAGAATGTTTCTTGGAGCCCAAAAAGACTTATAATGGACAAAAGGGTGTTAATTAAGCAAAATTTCGAAAGATTTTTTCGCACAACGCTTATTCTAGACGCCAATTGAGAATATGCTGTTAATATATTATATATTACTTCTCAAAGAATTTTCTGCTTAAATTACTTACTTTCTGTAATATTTTTTACTATCAGTATTATATTTATATATATATGTTCAGAAGAAGTATTATCCATATACGAAATAACATGACGAGAATTATTTTGCAGAGAATTTCAAAAAAATCTCGTTTCTATATACTTACTTGATTTTAATTCACATAATAAATGGCAAGCCAGTGCCGTGTAAGGTGAAGGGAAGGGAGAGTATTCATAATATTCAGATCTACTGAAATCGTTGAAAATTTATGTAATTAATATTTTCGACTGATGGTGCTTGATGGAAATTGATTTTAAATTC
>JAGVSQ010001673.1:0-27964 GCA_022683975.1 Rhyacophila evoluta | reverse complement strand
GGGTCCCTAACAGTGATCTCACATATGGAAGTTTACCAGTTTTAAATAATTCAGAATTCAATATCGTATCATTTCAAAACGATACCAATAAAACAATTAATTCCTAAAATCAAAATTTATAAACTATTGAACTATAATTATATTTCTAAGTGAAAATTTTTTAATTGTTGGCTATTTTGATTGGGACACACAGCAAATCTTTTAATTTTCTTCACACTTTCTCATAGAATATCTAACAATCAAATTTAATATAAAAACAACAAAATCATTTACAATTTACAACGGTAAATAACATTCTATTATGAATCAAGCAATGCCTGCCCATATATAATTTATATCGATAAACATATTATCAACAACAGAGAGTTATTATTGAGTTCTTGCTAAATAGCACTTAAATTAGTACAATGAATTAAAGATTTGGTCTTCACAGTCTTTCCGAGGCGTATAGCTATTTATTTTTTTGAGTTCGTATGACATATATTTTGTTACTTTAATAAATACAGTAGCCGCGATATTGTATTTGGAAATATCATAATTAAATTAAAAATAAATAAATTGAAAGTAATTTGAAACATAAAATTATAAGACGTCGTAAAATTAAAATAATATGACTCGTAAATCGTCCTCAATAATACAATAATTTGTTGTTTTACACGTTTACTGACATTAATCTGCCGATACTGATTTTATGGGACCATACTTTATTTTATGACCAAATCGTTTGAATGGAAACTCTATGGACATTGCGTATGAAATCAAATAATCATATTGCAATAAAATTAATGTATTCGGCAGATTGCTACACATTGAGAACTGACTTTTGACTTTGTTCGCTTCTCCGAAAACAAACCGGGCTAGACATATATATATTCAATCACTATATAAAAAGCATGTAAAAAAAATAGGTCAGTAGGATTACATTTTCATGTGACGATATATTTACATACCCAGAGCAGGTCAAGTACCTATAATAATAATTCCATAATGCTTCCACATAAATATCCTCAAAATATATAAATTATAATACACATAGTTTTCAGACGATTTGCACAAAATTATGGTTTCTCGTTTTTATCAATTTTCAGGAAATATTAATCATGGGTAGAATTTGTGAAACTAATTTTCTGCGATACTATTGCTCCATGATATATGAGCATGATACAACATCGCATACCTATGAGAAATGCACTCATCGATACATGTAAACAAGCAACCATGGGTATTTTAAATAATACATACTTACAACTAAAAAATAATGCGATTTTTTTAGTGCAGGCGCTTCGGTGAGACTTTTTTTCTAAAGATATATTCAATTAAATGATTCATGCCCAGAAAATTTTTATCGTACATTGAAAAATGATTTATAAGGTTTCTAAATTTAGATAAACTACAATAGTAGCCGAATCACAGCTTTGTACTGTTGATTGTGGGCTCAGATCTCGCAGCTTCGTAAATAATTTTTGAGTATAGTACTGGATACTAGATGGATTGAGCGGTTGGCTGAAAACCATTTCTCTTGAAAGAAATCTATCAAGATATGTTTTTATATTATGAATAATTGTGTATACTCCACTTTTGAAACGCATATTATAATAAATAATACGAAATTTATGACATGAACTTAAATCGACTTACTAAGCATACTATCTGGAATACCATGTATTAGGTACTTACTATGGTTAAAATAATTAAAATTGTAAATGGAGTACTTAAAAAAAATCAATTTTAAAACACTTTTTTCTTTTTTAAATTTTATGAGGAAATTTGTAATAAAATAAAAAATAAAGAACTTCAAACTCCCACCCATTTTAGCGCCATGTCCATTGACGTAATATGTAGGTGGCTACAATTTTATGCACCACTAATTCCATATCCGACAATTATTTTACTCCAAGCCTTCTTCATCCATCGCGAGTCGGTCAGCCGCAGCCAGATGCTTCCATGATAGCCTTTTCATATACAATGCACGTAAGCATTCGGCTTTAGGCTAATCTAAAACATCTGAAAGTTACTAAAATTTATTTTCTCAAGTGAACCTACATCAGGTACTTAGGGTCAAAAGGTTTATAGATAAGAAAAATGCGTTTTAGTAAAAAAATCTTTGACTTTTTAAATGGGTATATTTTTCAACTCTTCTGACCATATATATGTTTTGACTTACATAGCTATTGATAATCTTCATGGCGCCAGTCCAATATTGCTGATTGTATTGTTTATGAATATTTACCAGTTAGCATTTATTATTGTATGAGAAATGAAATAGTCAAATGTATATAATATTCTCTCTTACCTACTAAGTAATAAAATCGCCATTACTTAAAATAATAATCATAACAACTATTCTTTTATCGTGTCCGCTCCGAAATTAGAGCATATAGATTTACACTCGGTGTGAAGGAGTCCGCTTTGATTGTGGAGTATATTATTCTTCGCAATGTGAAGACATGTGTTGACAGATTATTTTTCACGAGAATTGGTTCACTTTAGGAGCTAAAATTGTATAAAAGATGTTGATAGCAAAATAATAAACGAATATTCATATCGAATATATCATTGTTTTCATGTCATTTTGAGCTACCAATTATTTGACCGAATGATCTTTGCATATTGTCAATATTTTTATATTTAATACCTAATATTGACAGATCATATTTCCAATATATTATACATATATTTACTTAAGCAAATAATTATTACTTATCACTAAGCCACAAAATGCTGTTAAAGATTAAAGGTAATCTACCTTGGGGTGACTTATTAATTACATCTATTTTGGTGGTCTAACAATATCCATTATAACAAATGATTGTAAGAGTAAAAGATTATAAAGCCTGTAGAATAAGAGCCAATTTGTAATTGTATTATTGTAGTTTTTTCAGATAAATTATAAGATGTGATATTTTTTGTTATTTGAGAAACACATACTTACCATATTTAAAAAAAATCTTTTTTAAACGTCTATTTGAAGTATGTATCGCACTGCGCAGTTACTAAAATTTTATGTGCCTACAGCTCACATTATATCCTGATTTATTTGTTTAAAACGTTCTCATTAATACAAAAAAAATCTACAATAATAATCAATGTTGAGCATTTGAAAATAACACACACACACATTACAATTGTTTCAGGTATGCTTGTTTGACCAAATAACTTCAACCAATATTCTGTCCAAAGTTTTTGTTTTCATACCATATCGTTAGTTTTCAGAAATTTATTCTCGAACAATTATTGCATGAACACGGAAAAATTCTCGTAACTAGGGGGACACTAGGATAACTGTTCAGCTGGCCTGTTCTGTTCGAAAAGAACTTACTATTCTATTTTGTATTAATATATAAGCTAATAGTTTTGAAATTTCCCGCATTCATTTGGAGGTAAAATCAGTGAGAATAAATTCACTTTTCAGGACTGTTGCAATTTTGTAAGAATTCAATGGTTGTTGAATGATATTGTAATTCACAACACTCATAAAATATACAAACTTAATCCGTTTCATAATGCATTCAGGCGACCCACGATGATTAAATCTACCATATTTATTAAGATTTGTAAATATGGACTTTCAGCAATCAAAATAACATCTGACAGCTGAAAGTTATTTAAACAGATCGGCAATCATTTTTTATTATATAATATTTCCGTATTGTCATAGAAATGAAATCGAATTCAACAATATATAATAGATACTCTCGATTAATATAAATTCTATGATTTAAATGCAATGTCAGGTTTGTTTTAAGTGTTTGGAATAAAAGATCTTTGAGTTTTGCGTATATTATAGAATTACCATTAGTTTTGCTGTCACTGATGACGTTACATGTCAGCTAATAAGAGAAACTGTCAATAAACACATTGTCTTTATCGCCGCATCCGACGTTTGTCGACATAGGTGTCGCGTTAGCACGGGCGGCGCGACGCGGACTCTCTCCGGACACGTGGGCACGCGCCCACCGGTGCCCATTCATGCCTTCGTTGCACCTCGCCCCCGCACCCCCGATGGCCCTTCCTTTCGCGTCCATTCATCCGAGAACAGGTTGTCCGTGTAACCCCTTATACTCAAATAAAAATTAATATACTAAGAATAATCTTTATCTGATATGTTTACAATAATAGTAGCAAGTAAATCTGGTAAAATAGTAACACGTTTCAAAATCACAATGTATTTAAATAATATGTTTATTATAAGCAGGCATATTTGTAGATAATAATTATGAAATCATCAAAACGGTACTATTTATTCAATTTACATGTTTAAAAACGGTTCGTTGTCAATTCACAGCTAATAATTAGAAATTTCATCATATTTTTTAGACATCAGTTACTCATAATAATTAATGATATCCGTAAGTAAAAATAAAATTATATTTTAGTAAAAAAAGGTCTCCCTGGTAGTGCACAGGTTAGCTTGCGTGTCTAGCAATCCGGAGAGTGTGGGTTCGATTCTCGCATGTGTTCGGTTTTTAAAAATCCAAAAATGCAGAACTGGATGCTTATTGAATTGAGCGATTGTCTGACAAACAATTGTCGTGAAAAATAATCTGTCAATACGTCTTCATATTGCGGTAATCCATTTACATACTTCACTTTTGGAGCGCATATCTTCACACCGTGTAAAAAAAATCGTACGAAATAATAGTTCAAAACAGCAATCAACAATTTATTCATATAAGAGATTTATAAATCATCGAGTTCAAATGATCTTTCAGAAAACTAATAGATAACATTGAGTCCGTCATATCAAACAACTTTTCCAGCTCATCTGCTCATGCTCTTTTCCATCGAAATGCTAGTGTGATTATTTTTTTGCTAACTTTATTTTTAAATAAAAGCTTTTGCCTCCGCATATAAATACCAGCCTCACGATCACATTATAGGCTACAATTTTGTTTGTTGAACATGATTTTGCACTTGAGTACAGGAAAATAGCACCTATTTTTATTTCTCAAATAATTATTAATATCATTAAAGTTCTCATTTCGCCTAAAGATATCGGTACATTATAAGGACAAAAAAGCTTCATTCTCATTTTGCTCTTGAATAATATAGTATAGCTTTATATCAAAAATATTTTTTAGGTATCCATTACTTCTCGATATTATGAAATTCTAGATTCTTTCTACTATCACTAGTAAGCTTTTTTTTTATTAAATTATTTGACATTTTTTTTTTCAATATTGAATTGTTAATATACTCGTAGATATAAATCTTTTTGGTAATTAATGGGTTAAAATTGCACTCATTCAATATGCAATACGATCACTTCGCAGATGTGCAATATCAAGAGTAATGATAATTGGATTTATAATATATGTGAGTTGTACAGATATAATACAAATATCCTGATTTAAAACGATGAAACGGTAGTACCAAGCTTCTTTTTATATTGATTTATATAGAGCTCAATATTCATAGAAAAAAATCAATCTACGAGTTATATTTGCCAAATTCAACAAAATGTTGGTATCGCAAAATATTTTTAATATATTATAAAACTAAAAATAATAAAATATCTCTTCGCGGTAGCCAACAAGTCAACGTGCGTGTTTCAGAACCGAAGATTACAGATTCATTCTCACTGCGGTTGGAGTACAAAAATTCAAAGATACCTAATAAAATGAACAATTGGCTGACAATTAAGCCTCATGGAAATATCTGATGACACATATCTTTACATAGCGGTGATCTATAGACCCCATTTTTGGAACAGAGATCTTCACACCGTATAGATCCATATGCTCCACTTTATCTATGTAAATCCATATATACCCTTGATAATAATATAGTGTAACGTAATTTTGATGCATTTGAAGCATATGAAGTTTCACATTTTGAAGATCTAACAAATTATTTCTTTGGGAAGATTGTTTATTAGCCAATATGCCAGTCAACTTATCGATAACTTATTTTTTTGCCTTTTTAAATTACACAGTTACCGGACAGATTAAACCTTTGATCTTCAGAGCGATTCACAAGAGTAATCTTTACGAGAGAAGTGATAGTAATATGAAATACTTTCAATTCATATTATATTTTTATTTGTTCCCCACATTTAACATAATTCGTGATACAATTTAAAATTTAGTTTGTTTTCATTGTTGTTTTCTTAATGTATGTCATTATTGAGTTGTTAACAAATTGGCGGAAATCATTACTCAATGGGTATTTTTAATAATAAGATATTAATATGCATAACGAAGCATAGCTTTTTTATTTAGCGTAGACCATCAAATAGTCAGGACCACCTTTAGTAGTAATCTGCAACTGCAAAATAACTTGTCACTTAAATCACTGATAATATTATTTTCGTGAAGTAATAACACTATATTTTCAAGAGTATATATGTATTGAGCTTAAAATTGTTATTGTTATACTCAAAAATATTTTTAAATAAAATACTAAAAATTTCAGGTATAATTATTAATTACTGGTACCGTAGGCGATCTTTTTATGTAGCGATGAAGATTTTTGTACGGTCGGAATTTATTCTACATTTTTTTAAATATTTTAAACAAAGAGGCAGCCGTTAGTATATTAAAAGCAATGCACCCCTGTTTGAGTTAAATATAAACACTAAAATCAATGTATTCTTGTTAATAAATACAATGTACGTATTTGGATATCAATAATATAAAAGTATTTTACACCCGCGTATTTTTCAAAAGACCGCAGTTGCCGTTAAAAATTATTCGCAATTCACAACTGCCAATTAGAGATGTCTTAATATGTTTACAAAACAATATTGACATGTAATAAAAACGTAATATAACGTATAAATATGCAATCCAAACCGATTTGTATTAAATGAAATGACGCAGGCAGCTACGAAGGAATCTTACGGCCAAAATAATCCTCGTATGGATGGTTAATAATATCAGTGAACCTCCACATGTGCGAGTAATATATATATATTTTTTAAATTTTGTTCTACTGTATATTTTACTTTTTTCTCAATTGGCAATATAATTCTTCTGTATTATTTTCAATCAGGCCTCATACCATATTAACATAAATTATTTTACATGATTATGAATTCATTACGTTGAAACATATGTTTACATGCAGATTCTAGAGAAATTTATACTAAATCTGTCTCAGCAGTACTAGAAAGTAAGAACGAATCCATAAAACATATCTTTATCCTAAGATTATTAACGTGGCACGTTTATACTTGAATATCTGTTTCGACGTTACAATATTGTTTTCTTATTATGTACATTTGAATAAAGATCATGCATTGAGCAAGCCGTATTCACGAAACTGTTAAATGGGACGTATTATTCCATAAGTTGATTTTCATGTTTTTGCTCACCATCCACTCACCTCGTATTTACACCTAGTCTTAATCATGCTTATCCTGGAGCTTGCGATTTACTTTAGTAACGACGAAAATGAAGACCCACTTAGAAGTAGCAAGACAAAACATACCTATATCAACTAACTCCTCTACCATTACTTCCAGTTAGAATCTGTCGCATTGTCTTTAGTTAGATATCTTAAATTATTATAAATTATTAAGTGATGAAGTCTGAAACACAAATAATAAAAATACGCGCGTCTTATAATCTAGGAAATACAGTTTTTAAATATATCTATTTTCATCAAGCTATTACATAAATTACATGACAACAATTATATAAAAAATGAAGAACCGTTTATGAATAGTCAATTATCTTGTATATTTATATACGAAGAGAGAAATCAAATCAATAATATTGATAAAATTTGAGATGTAGTGTGTATGGCAAGTAGCTGCCACTTGAGACCGCGGGCGGAGTGACATCACCTCGAGCGGCGGCGGCGGCCACTCTGCCGCCCTCACGCGGCCGTTCTTCTTACTAGCGTGGCTCGCAGCCGCCCACTTCTCTGAACCGCTAATACAATCCAGCACGCACATCAAACCATGGACCATGTTGTTCAATACGCCTTATGGTACTTCAGGCAGACCCAGATCTGGCACTATTTCCCCCCTTCCTATTATATTATTATATTAAGCGTTACCAATTACCAATCATGAAATTCCGAATAACACTTTCTATTAAAGAATATTTAGGAAAGATATCAGCTATTTGCTTAATTTAATATGTATTATATTCAATGTTATAAAATCTTTCCCTATTATAATTTATTAAAATCATGAATATATTTATAAAACTGAGCGTCACAATTTCGCGTATTGCATTTTTTACTATTATGCATATAAATTTTCTATATTATGATATATTTTTTGCTTTAACCTAAATTAACATAACGGATTTTGATGATTTATTAGTAAATTATCCAGATATTTATGATTATTTTTTTCTGTTTCAGATGGCTCTTTACGAAAGCAGACAAACTTTCGGCTTCTCCAGACTTTGTGCCATCGTTATGGTGACAGCAATCTTCGGATTTGCCAGTGCAGCTGCACACAAAAGAGGATCTTCTTCAGATTCAATATTAGAAATCATCAATACACAAGAAGTTGAAAGGATGATTGCAGCACGTAGAATGAACGCATCTCGTCCAGACCGTCGATATCTGGCCCAAAATGACTTAGACGAAGACTTCTTAGAATCCAATTCTGAAACCGTATTATATGAACCACCTGACACTCCAACCGAATTCGAAAGACGAAAAAATCGAGAGAATAATAACAGAATCGGAATTGATATCCTCATGAAACAATACAACGCATCGTCACCGTATCAATCACCAGAATTATTAGCTGAACTAGCAGCATATAACGGACATAAACTGTTAAAATCCAGCAGAAATGCTTTGGTGGTTACTAAGAAAGAATATCTAAAAAAAGATTGGTGCAAGACAGAACCTCTAGTGCAGAGAATCAAGGAAGAAGGGTGCCTTTCTAGGACGGTTATCAACCGGTTCTGCTATGGACAATGTAATTCGTTTTATATTCCTAAGAATCCTCGAAGACGGCGTCCGAGACCGAATTTACAACAAGAAGATGAAAGAGATGACGTCGACCAAACTGGGACAGCTTTCAAATCCTGCGCATTTTGCAAACCAAAGAAATTCACATGGATCACTGTCACTTTGAGGTGTCCATCACTTAATCCGCCATTTAGAAAGAAGAGGATACAAAGGATTAAGCAATGCAAGTGCACAGCTGCTAATGTCAATTGAATTACTTACACGGATGATTGAGATGATGAAAAATTATGAAAAGCTTTTAAAGCTCTTTCTGGGCAATATAAATTCGTGACTGAATTGAAAAACGATTGTGTGTTTTATTATTACTTATAAAACACAGACAGTAATTTATTCCATGTATCAAACGTAAATTGTCACAGACTAACAACGTAAGATTTCCTTTTTGTGGGAAATTTTAAAACGAATCTTTATTCGTCTATTAGTTACTGGTGTGATGCTTTTCAGTACATTCCTCCCATTGTTTGTCTAATGTATAAATCTGTGACGATTTGTAATAACTAATGTTCCTAATAAAATAATATAATATTTATATGATAATAATGCATAATATAATATTATAACTTAAAAATATTAAGTCACACAATAGTTATCGTGATTAATTTGTGTCTGAAACTATTGGAAAATGTATATTTTTTATAGAAACTAGACTTTCTCTGAAAGGTTATACGCAATGATGCTTTATGTCGTTATTGTTCAACTAACAACATTTAAAGTGAAAAAGCTCAAATAAAACATGAGCACTTTAGACAATTTTCTTTTGCATGAAAGAATCTTCTGCTACTGATTGGTTAATGTGAATTTTGACTAAGCATATTACTTAAATGCGAATTTATATAGTTATAGATTAGGTATTTATATTCTAGTGTATAATAAATGTTTTAGTGGATTGATATAATAAATATTAAAGAACTTGCTTTGTAAATAGAGAATACTAAATTAGATATTTATGATTTATTGATACTGTTATCAATTATTATTATTTTTTATTATTTAATAATAATAATATGTGGTTACTACTATAATAATATATGTTTTTTTATAATTTCCGAGCTTTATTTTAGATGTAATTATTTTAGCATTCCATTTTATTTCCATTTGTATCGTCCAATACCATCATCTTTAAAAATCACACGTTTTCAAATAAATTTAGAAACCATGTCTTTCGTTGTCGTTTTTTAATTAAACTAGATTCCGCATTTATCTAGAAGTAAATCAGGATCAACTTTTCAACCGTGATTAATTAATTTTATTTTAATTACTATTGAAATAACCCATTTATTGCGATACGTCAGTGTTTTCTTATTTACATTGTATAATTATATGTATTTTGGCACACTTTGTATACATAATACTCATATGTCTTATTTTTATGGGTAATACAATAAATTTAGAAATGAATTACTTCTCTATCATTGATTTAAAATTCTTCCTTGTGGATAAATATTCCTGATTTAATATTCGTGTCAACGACTATTTGTCATATGATTATAAGTTCATACCACTCATAAGATCTAACAAAACTAAAATACGATTTTGTAAATTATTAGACTAATATTACATATTGTTGTACTTAAAACAATGACGTTTAAAAGCTTACAATGTTAATATATTATATGCATTTATGAGAACAATGTTATATATAAATCAGTTTTTACTGTCTTGATTTTTTTTATTCATAATATTATATTTTTCCAGATACAATCGAAATCAATAGTCAACAACGTTTACTTTATACTTATTTTTGTAAAATTGAAATATTTGATTTAAGTCAGAAAATAAGCTACGCTTCTATGTTTAAAAAAACATTTGCATTATATCATTTCCTGTAGAAAAATATTGGATAATAATTTAGCACATAACTGTTTTATTATTTATCTTGGTGTTGTACTTGATTTTGGAATATCATAAGAAATTGTACGTCAATAAATATTTAGAACAAACACATTATATAGACGATATTGGTTTCAAATTTTTAACAAAACATTTTGAAATCGTTTTCAAAATTAATTTGCTGCTTTATATAACGTAGAGAATTGATTATTTTATACATTTCTGTATATATATATTATATATTTAGACTTATAATTAGTTAAATAAAATATATTTATGTTTGTGTACCGTTTTGTCAGTTTTAGAAGTATTTGTATCTTATATAGTGCCATTATTAAGATATTTAAAAATGCCATTCTTGTGTATTTGTTTGTAGAAGTTGCGAGAAAGTACATTTTTAAATATTTGTATTAAATCTATAAGTTGAGCTTTAATAAACGTTTTTAGAAGATTGCTAAAGCTTTGATATACAAATGATGAATAATTGATACCCAAAGCTTTATCTCGACACTCAATATATACTATTTAAGTGTTAAAAATGTTGTTTTATTTATTTATCCTTACTTACCAGAGATTTATTAGAAAATAGTCAACACCTTACGAACTTCCACGCTGTTTCTTATATGATGTTATAGTATACCTGACCATTTTTAGATCATCAAATTGCTTGCCATAATTCCTATAATATAAATTATAATGTTTCACTGTGTGTTTCTGCATGTCTTCGGTTATTTAAGATACGATATAAAAAAATATGAAAACTTTCTAGTTTTCAGACATTCATAGAAAATAAGACGTGTGTATAGATTTTATTACTAAGCAAACAACAAATGTGGATGACATCCACATAATAATTACTTTGTAGCCGTTTTTTATAAACATCTACTATAAAGCAGGTTGCATCTCTCTAGTCTATTATTTTGAGTATTGATATAAAAAATATAAAAGTATTATATGTTAATATATATCTGTCATTGATTTGAGTGATCTCCTTACTACTCACATATCAAGAAAAACGCAACAAGGTTTTTGTAAAATATATTTTAGTGCCAATTTTAAAAAAATATAGTATAATGATTTTTTTTGATGAAATCAAAAAAAAAAACCTTCGAATGGAATATTTATGGCAATTTTCGAAAAAATTTTAATTCATCCAAGACTTTTTATTTTTATTTAATCGTAATCAATAATCAATAGGTTAATTTGCTGGAGGAAATGAGATATTATTTATTAGACTAATTTTATTGATAACATACATTTTATATTATGTAATAATAAATATATATTCAATATTAAGATATAACATATATTAAAAATCATATTTATTATATTTACGTGTTGCTATGTTTGGGTCAGCGATCTTTCATTTTCTTAACCTAAACATTAATACTTAGAACATTATTCTATATATATATATATATATTATATACTTTGTTAAATATTGGAACATCCGCCTTTGGAGTTTATATTTCCATATATTTATACAATTAATGTTTTTAAGTACGTGCCGCGGAGTGTACCGCTGAATACCGGAAAACTTCATTTATATTTACTTTAATCATTGGCATTACGCCAATTAAGTATACCAATAAGATACTTCTTATATATCAATGAATAAATATTGCTAAATCTACTTTTTAATATGAGAATAATTATTATGAAAATATTGTGACAATGCCTTCAATACAGTGCTTCAGAATGAGCAGCAAATATGGTATCCTAATAATTGTATGATTTTAAAAAGAAAATGCCTTAGATTGTAGATAGCTTATGGCTTAATTACTTACACTTCATTGATCAACGACTTAGTGCTTAATAACATGACACATTTTATATATAAGATATAAAAAAAACATAAATGCCACCCACTTTTACTGCACGATGTATTAAACCTTCTAGTGTCCAAAAAATACGTTCGGTTATCATTCGAGTTGACCAAATGAATGAGCCATCTATTCGTGGACCTGTCGAGAAGCAATAAGGCCCACGACTAAGCAACTCATCGCATATCATTCAACTTTAGTTATTGAAATATACACACGTACTAGTGCATACTTTAAATCTGATACTTTGGACATAACAAAACATAACAAATTATGTTATTTGGTTATTTTATCCAAGAATCAATACAAGAACCCTTATCCTTTTTCCCCTTTTCATTATCATTCATGAAATAATATCGGTAAAATAAATGCCTCGGTTTTTTACTTATTTTTTGAGTGTTTTTTATGTTCTTTTTGTGGTTCAATTCCAGGATAAAATAATATATTTGTACTGTATATCTTAATATAAACGATCGTTTGCTAGCAACGTTATATTAAATATCGCGTATCAGATGTATACCTGACTGATGACAGTCTACAAAATGTATAATTATTTTATGCAAACTGTATCGTGAAGTATAACAACATAGGGCCACCACGCGACACATAACATGAAACGTTCAAACTAAAAAATTGTATATTGCAAATATTTAAAATCTGAATATACGTAAATAATCAAAATGTTATATCTTTTTCATTGAATTAATTGAACGTGATAATTGATTTTTTTTGTAAATAATTACACTATGTTTTTCAGGACACCTCGCCTAAGTACACCGCACTGTACCAGCATTCCATTATAAGTTAATTTAACTGTAGACATCGATATAATTTAAAATAAATTATATGGTAATTATTATACTTAAACATTTTTGATAACGATATAACATGCGAATGCACAAATTTACAGTTAATATTCATTAATTTACGTACAGCAATATTGATGATGGTTAAAAATATTTAGTAGACATGCCAATGCGTTTGTTATACTAAAACTTTTAAGTTTATCAAAACATTAATCGAATTGAATGGAATGCCATTTAAAAAATACAAGTGTCAGAAAGTTTTCCGATTCGTTTGCCGTTTATCCGTTTGCCGAAGTCATCGATAGTGGGGAGTCATAATATGAAAATACGATAGCGATTTATTTCATATAAAAGATACAATATAAACTTTTGAAAAAATCTTTGATTATAATTGCTAGTTTCAATCGTAAAAAAGCTTCGTAAAGAAACTGAATTAACCAAATATAGTTTTAATTTTTACTGAAACGAATTTTAATTTTGATAGCGAAAAAAAGTATTTAAGATATTTCATTTGATATTATTTATTCAGAGTCCGTATCGACGTTGATTCCTTTCTTAGCTGCTACGGGTAGCTTCTCTCCTGTCAGATACGGATTCACACTCTGAAAAAATAAACATAACATTTATACGTGGATCAGTATTTTTTGTTTTTGTCAATATTTTACATAATACATGGAAATTCTACTGGTAGGAAGGAGTGACAATACGAGAGAAGCATCTGTAATCGTGTACATATAATTAATACATTATTATATATCGTAAGTAACAAAAGAGAAAATAATGCATACAATTCACTGTTTGTTTCATTTTGTGTGAGGTGGTAGAGCCTGTATTTATTTTTACTAGCGCATTATAATTTCAGAGTATTGTAAAATGCCACGCTCTAAGCCTATTTTGCTAATACATCGATTAATAAGTCTTATACAAGATTCCTTTCTTTTATACGATTTATATATTTTAATATTTTTGTCTTTCCGATAACCGAGAGGTTGGCATGCGCGTAACTCCCTGAAAAATCTGAAAATGCAGGGCACAATACCCATTAAATTGAATAATAATCTGACAACCAATTCGTGTAAAAAAACAATCTGTCTAGTCGTCACATCGCATATATACTCAATATTTGAAACGAACATCTTCACACCGTTATACTCTATTTTGGGAACGATATGGTAAGAAATTATTACTTAGATAAATGGCCATTTAAATCATCTTTGAAAAAAGGACGAGAACAGTTGCTAGTTAAAGTTAATCAATTATGGATGCAATCTTACTTTCTTTGCGTGGAATTTCTTAGCGACGAGGTTCTTGTGTTCATCAAGCTGCATCTGCTGGGCGATGAAGCGGTCAATTCCTGAAGAGTCTCCGCCACCCACTCCTCCGGGACACTCGAACATATGCTCTCCATCACACATGCACTCTTGCTCTGCCTGATATTCGCGGCTGAATGCTGCGGTGTTTTCGAAGTTTGTGATGCAGCCATGTTCCTCTGAAAATAATATCAAATACCCAAACCAATTAAAAAAATCAATTCTAAAAAAATAAATCATTATTAAAAAATAAACTATTTGATATAGTATAATGATACAGAGTGAAGAAACTATTTTCTTTAGGAATACTTGAACAAGCGGTTCACGATTTTTAAAAATATTTTATACACTTAGTAATAATATGCAAGTATATTTTTTTAGACAAATAGTATACAAATAATTTATTTCGTAGCGTTTTTTATCTCCTATTTTCCCCATGGGCACTTACTGACTCTAATCAGCCACTAATAAAATAGCCATGAACAACAACCGATCGATATAAATATCTTGTGATTAATAAAAATACTGTTAAATTGTATGCATGTGATTAAATAGTAGTTAAAAATAAAAAGTTAACGTTAATTTGCAAAAATTTCATAACAGTTGATTAATTATATAGGATCATTTATTCTTTTGCAAGTGTTTTGATTACTACACGAGTATTATTCTTTCTTCAGCTTAAAAGTATTGAAGCTTTTTAAGGTTTATTATATAACATGAAATGTTAATTACTGAAATTTCCATAATCAAATTATTTTGATTAAGTTTATTTTACTGGCTATTTTTTTATCTATTTGAATTTGATTCTATATAAAGTTATTGTTTAAAGTTGGAATACAATTAATACTTCCCCGAAAAATCAGTTCGTTCTTCTATCAATACTTTTTTTTATATTTTCGTATGCATCGAGTATCTTAAATCATACAAATACCTTTAATTTTTACCAGAACTATTTTCCACACATTATAATTTTTTTACAAATACAGTGAATTAAAATAAATAAAAAATCACCGTAGAGTATAATTTATTTTTACCTGTATATCCAACTGGGCATGGATTTGGTGGATTGCAATAAGCTGGAAGAGTGACGTCAGGCTTCAGGTGTGATGGTGGACGAGGAGCCGTTGCAGAATGAACTTCAGACCTGTCTTCGCCGCTATCACCATTCAGATATTGACCCAACAGAGTGCTAGAAAGATTTATTTAAAAAACAAGAGATAAAATGTTATCGCACATTTCCAATATCACCAATACAATATTTATTGTGGTTATTTTTTTTTTGAAATCTTGTTAATGATAACCAATAAGTGTGGTCCTAAATATCATTATTTTTTATTTGGTGAATTATAAAATTACTTATATACTTTTAAATGAAAAAAATCACAATGGTTCGGCGATACAACCGTATATATTAAATAATATAAATTGTATAGTATCACTTGTCGAACTTTTCTGATAAAACAATGGGAAAATCCATCGATATATTAGTTTAATCGGGAAATAAATGTTATTGATATCTATGTTTGAAGACCATAAAACACAAATAGCTTTCTATTCGTTAATGACGTCATACGCCGTAAAACTGAAGGCGAACCTTTTTATTTACGTTCTCAAATTAAATAATGCTTAGTTGCTGGCTTGAAGTATGTTAAAATGTTGTTTACTGTTGAATCAGATATAATAGATGGTATATTTTATATATGTGAAATATAAAAAAAAATAATATTCAATATTTATTTATAAGTTTCTTGCTGTAGTATAATATATACACGATACAGGCTCGCATTCAACTCACAATTTCAGCCTACCCTTTTTTTAAATATTTTTTTGAAAATAATGACGTAGAGAATTTGACATCGTAATTTTTTAAATTTTGAATCAAACAATCAAAAAGTTTGTACGGACTAAAAATATAAAATTTCATAACCTTATGTTTTACTGGTGCAAGAAACTACTGAAAAGTTTCTTTATATTATTATTGAGTTGAAATCCATACGCGTATATTTTGTAAGTATTTTAAAAAACGATGTGAAATCACATTCATACAAGCAAATCTTTATTATACGCTATCTCATGATACGCGCACCATAGCTGCGCCATTGCTGCACCATAAAACGTATCATATAATCGTTATCTATCATAAAAATGTCAGTAAAATAATATAAATTGGATATGCAATGATATGGAAAACTTTTTATTACTTCAGACTAGCAACTGTTTGAATGAGGTTAGTGTATGTTTTCAAATTAAATTATAATAATACGAACAGTAATCAGCTTTTCATTACATTTTGTGTAAAGATTTTTTCACTTGATACCATATTATAATTAGAAGTTAGTAAGCATAATCTTAAATAAATTTAAATTTAAATAGTTAAAGTCTCGAGAATCAAATTGATATCTTTGATACAAGTATGATTCATCTTCTTACCTGTGCTGTAAGTATTCCTGATCTCTAAGGCTAGGATTAGGATTGCCATCCAGCAGTGATTCATAGTCAAACTGCTCATTCTCAAGATCTTTGCTGGCGCGCGCCATCAGCGAGAGACGAGACTCAGATCCTGGAAAGTCCAGGTACGAATCAGATGTATCAGCCAGGTCTTTTCCCATTCGCTCGATTACTTCGCGTAGGAGCACATCAGAAATATACTGTTCCTGAAAATTATAGTATATTTTTTAATGGAGCAAATTATTGTATTATATTTGTTTCAATAAAATTCTTACGTTACTGTCTACTCTAAATAGAATTATTATTATGCCATTACATTAGGGTTCAACATTTACAGAATTCAGTGAGAATAAACAACAATACACCTGCATTGCGGTACATGTCAATCAAGGCTTGGGAATCTAATATTAGCAGTTTGAAAAGCATACAATATCACGCCGCGGTATACGCCCGCATAATGCGTATAAAGACCCGATGGCAGAGGTAGAAATCAGCAGTTACCATTTCGAGTTGTGAATTAAAAGTATCATTTTATAGACAGCGATATATTTTTTAAGGGAAACTGTTTTTTTATACATATAATAAGATCGAATATTATATTATATTTAATTTTATAGTAAATGAGTTCTAGTTCTATATCACATAAAAAAATGCGTACAAAATTGCTACATGAAAAACTATTTTTCTAGATTTAATTAAAGTTATTCTATCGGTCATATATTTTTGTATGAAACATTTTTTATTATTTAACTATTCTATTTGTATACTAAATCATGCACCAACTATTTGCGACTTCCAAGTATTGTAATTTTACATACGCTTATCTATTATAAAAATTATTGTCGTATCGAAGCTTTTACCTTTGGACCTGCATCGTGGGGTAAGTATCCCAAAGCTCCTGCAGAAGCCAGTAGCGCTAAAAGCGCTACACGAAGCGCCATTATTTACAAATGGCTAGTGACCACTGAAATAATAAAATATACAATATATTTAATCATTTTCGATGTATATTATAGGAGAAGCATCTAGCACGTAAATCAGTAGACAAAATCTTTTTTGAAAATATTGAAAATAAAAATAAAGATTGAAAAAGATGCTATTATAAATGGTTATTTCATACACAAAATACTTGTTCAAAATATTCTTCTTTTAATTTTGGCATACTGGAAAAAGTTCACTTCACAACTATCCTCCTTATACGTATTATTATTATGTATGGTCATTTTTACAACATATAAACAAAAGTCTTTTTCAATTTATTTCAAAAAAATATTCATATTATAAATATTTACAGTGTGTATCTCGTATTATATAATAAATATTAATTTTCAATATACATCACTTTTACATATCATCTCAAGGAAAAAGTTTTTTTCGAGATATTTAATTTTTTGCACGTTTGAAATAATGTCATTTAACGATAAAAAATGGATTAAAATACGATATTGTGTGGTCAAAATAAATACAGATTTCCAGTAAAACAAACATATCATGTCATACCGGAAGAAAAGATATACCTATTGTAAATTTCTTTATAACGAAATAAAACGGGTGGTCTCGCAAGCTTCGTTATAATGGGATTTGACTCTATATTTTCTCGTCGCCATTCTAAGAAAACCAGGTAAGTCCAAGTATTGGATATTGATATAAAGTAATTTAAATTTTAAATTATGCATGTAATACTAATGAATTTAGGATTTAGGTGCTTTCTGTACATGCTAATGGTAAACTATTCTGCTTCGGGATTTTTTGCGGTGGGTAGAAAACAATAGAAGCCACATCTAAAAATCACTTCCGATAAAAATAGACTTAACTGGTTTTCGCAGAATAGAGACGACCTATTATTTTTATGTATCTATTGAATAACAATTAGGTTATATATATATGTGACAAAGACTAGACAAAGCAAAAGTTTTTCATTTTATCTTAAAATCGACAATCCTTGAGAAAACTACAATGATAAATTGTAAAATGTATTTGCACAATAGTTAATTTATTGTCACTAGTTGATATTTTTCTCTGCCAGTCAGAGTATTCAATGGATTTATGTAATTTTATTATACTATCATGCATACTGTCCACTTACAAATATTTCAGTTGAAAATATGTCACATATGGTAAAGCAAATATTGTTGAGCAGAGTTTGTGAATTATGTACGTGACCGTAGCTTCACATAACACCCATAATGTGACGTAAACACATACGCCCCTTAAAACCAATAATTAAAAGCTTGACTTGTTTTTGTCAATCTATTCGAATATCGTAATTTATCCAACGTCTCTAAGATTTTTAAATGACAAATGATAAAATGTTCTATTTATGATTCTTAATTTAAATAATTCAATTTTTATTTTTTTTTAATGAAAGAATTCTAAAATATCAACTGTATTGTGAATTAATATGGTTTTATATATTTTTTTTCATTTGTTTCAAAAACCGTTATTGTCACAGAAGCGAACTCAGTGAGTCTAAAATAAATTTAAACGTTTTTATACTGGTCTAAAAATAGAATCCGTTTCTGAAATAAGGATCGATCCTTCATTTTGACCTTCAGATAAACCACCTGTTAGATAGTCTTCCATTGTATGAATGGACTTTCAGACGCAGTCAAATTTATTAATAATATTATCAAATTAATTAAATTCACTTAGCAACAACTCCACAATTTTTAGTTCAGTTTACAACATTCATTAAAGTAACACAATTGGTATTCAAACATTGTATGCATGTATATATAATATAAGGTGACCCGCATCTAAAAGCCATATTGATTCATCGATACATTACGGGTTCATAATCTACTATATTGTATAATTTAATAAAAAATTTACACCATATTTATACTAAACATTCATGAATGTATTATTTTGCTATTGACGTCACAAAAGATAATCGAATTATTTAAATTTTTAAATTTCGAATGTCACAAAAATTTATGAAAATTTTGATAATAATCAGTGATTCTCAATTTTAGAAGAATGTTTTATTAATTTCAATTGTTGTCTTTAACGTTCAAAATTTTCCACGTAAGCGAAATATCACGATAGATATGGGTCGACTAACCAAGAAAAACAGTTAAATTTGTAGGTTGTGTGTTTTATATAATATTACCAGTATATTTGAAATTATCGAACTGAATATTGCACAATTGTCAAAATATTAAATAGATTGCATGCAAGCTGTCACGGTGTAAACAAAAAAAAATATTGAACAAGAAAATGACAGTATTGCAACTTACCAATGGTCGCGGATATGAGCGAGTGGCGCGAACGTCGGCGGGTTCATTGAGTAAAAATCGATGGTCGAAGGGCGCATGCGCCTGCGTCGGCCTGGCAGCGTGTAGGCGGGTGACTATCGACCGCCCTACGCCCACCTCGCTCCCCTGCTTCGGCAGCCCACCTCGCACGTCACCTATTTGGAACACTTTCAAAAAGTTCCATAGAAGTGACGTATGTGACAATGACAACATGCGATATTTCTTTACAAAGCGATAATGACACCTAAATTAGTATTCTACACCACAAAAACACTGGTACACTCTCGAAATATTACCTAAGTCTTGTTAACATTCCTAATGGTTACATACTTTAATTTAATTATACTTCCGTATATTAATTGCTTTTTTCGATAGCTATTTCGGTAATGATACGTAGTTTTGATAATTGTATCACTGCTAAACTAATATCGACATACATATGGAATTTTAGTTGTACTTGTTCATCGATTTCTATGGCTTTATAAATATGAAACACAGGATTGTAGGTTGAGCGATTGTCTGACAGCCAATCAAACAAAGCAATTGTTCAATATACGTATACACATTGTGAAGATGCATACGCTTTACAATCACATAAAGTCAACATTTTAAAAATGAATATATATAACCGCTGCCAAATATGGTTCTATGAAATTCTTTGAATATGGGAGCAAACGGGGCACCTCCCCGTTGTCATCTTAAAAGTCATTTAAAGGTACTGTAACTGGCTGTGGAACATATTATGGATGCCTCCAAAAAGCCTGAACCGTGTCTGTCTCCTCTTCCGACCGGTAGAATTCCGGCGTCCTAGAAGACCAGCGGGTACCATCTACATTACACCAATCTACAGGATATATATGCTCAGTGGAACTAAGGTGTACTCGGATGACATAAGGATGCAAGACGGCTGGAAGATGACGGAGATTCCTGGAGGCGCACTATGGTAGCCATAATTTAAAAAGCGGATATGTCAGAATAAAAAGAATAATTTACTATTCTAACTAACCATTAGATATCATATTATGATTGTTATATTCCATAAATAATTTTTTCCTGCATCAAATTATTATGAGAACTACTAAAATTGCATAATCAACTATATTTTGTAATTAGCTTTAATATCGGGTATATATATAAAAGTACACAAAGAAAACTGTAGTATCGTATATGATCTATTCGGTCTATTCGCGCCGTATAATGTATTAACAAAATATATTAATCAAATATATTTTTTTTTATTTCTGCTATGTTTGAAACTCTTTCAAAGCAACCTGATGACCTGTCGACATATTTATGAGACGAACTGTCAAAACTTGAATGCTGCGGCTAATTTCTACCGCAGACTCTCTTCGACGTTTTACATATCTGCTCAATTTGTAATTAACTCGTGGTGATGCCAAATTTTAAACATTATGACATTTGGTATGATATTTTGGCATCGTGTTTGTCACAAAATAATATGTAATTTCCACGAATGTGAAAAACTTTACAGCGGCTAAAGTGCCGTGCACTTATTGAGAGTCACAATTATTTATAAATCGAATTAAAATTCACTGCTTTTGTTTTTTTACCTGTAATATTATAGACATACAACATCACATATTTTTCTCATTTCAATTTGTAAAATACGTGTCACGAGTTATCAATGAGCTATGCTAGTCCACAACTATGCTAACAAAAAATCAGAATTATATATATGTTTACTGACCCGTAAATATTATGAAATCAACTACAAAAATTATTTAAGCGATAGTTATTTTAAAAAATATAAGCATTAAATAGAAAGATCTGAAAGTATTAAACAAAAACTATGAAAATGAATTATATGAATATGACAAATTAAAGATCGTCACAAGTCAAAAAATGTTAACTGAGTACAACTTTTCAAAAAGATAATATCCTCAATTGAATTAGGATGATTTTTTATTGAATTTTATAAATAAAATAAAATAAAAGAATCTGTAACCAGAAAGATAAATATTACTTTATTTACCTCAAACCATTTATAAATGTATGGTATCAAGTAAATATTCTTTTAAAATTTAAAAAATAAAATATACAAATATTTGATTAAGATTTCTCTTCCGTTTTAAAACACGAAATCCATTTTTATTGATATTAGAATTAAGTCTTCCGAATACGGATTAAGAAAGATGCATTAGTATAAATCATCAGTTTGAGTTTCTACACGAACTTACTTTTTCAGTCCTCTTTTGTACGTTTTCCAATATATTTTTTATAATGGGCGCCTCAAATTAAATATTTTTATTACAATTTATTTCTTATTTTGTAAAGAATATTAGGAAGCTTTCGTGTAGTCATCTATGAAAAACATTTCAAAGCTTATAACCGAATGCCCACTGCTTCGTAGAAAACTGTACGCCGAAAGAATATTTTTTGAAAATAAAATTTTCTTATAATGTGGCTTATTTTAAATATAAATTTATTTTATTTATTTACAATTGATTTTTTAAGTCGAATCAAGTTAACATTTTCAATCGAATATTACTAAGAAAAATTATACATAGATGTCGCAGTAGTGTATTATAGGTATCCGGAGTGAATTTAAAAAAAATATCATATAAGATGTCTCGCAGAACGGCAATAAATTACTTTTTAAAAAATCCACTATGTAGGACTGAATGGTAAATGAACTTAGCAATTGGTGGACAACCAATTTTCGTGGAAAAAATATCACCAATAAGTTATAAAAATGCGGAGATCCATACGCTCCAGCGTTGAATTTCGCTTAATACATACTACTATATTTTTTGTAACCCAAAAAATGGTTTGATAGTATTGGTATTAACTACTATGTTACCTTAATTCTGAATATATACGTGGACTACATTGAAAAATGAGTTGATTAAAAATGGATGTCGCTATTATATTCATGCATATGTTTTTGAAAAAAGCCGTAAACGTAAATATTAAATGGCCACCATTAGGAGATAACATTTTTCGGATATTTTTTATTCTCGCGAAACGGAATATTTGAAACAATAATAACTAAATTGCATGAGTAGAGCAAGAAATATATTTACGAAATAGCCACATACGAGTTTCAGTTTTTTTCCTATTTCCCGTGAAAAAGTCTAAATTTTCTCGGAGAAAGTAATTTAAAAATACAAATATATCTACTACAGCATACGTATAGTACCTCCAGAATTTTCTTTCACTGCCTTATTGCTTTTCACCCTCACATGCCATGCCACCATCCCTTATATCGGCTGAATATACCATATGAATACTACCTGAGGTCTTCAGCCAGACCAGGCTATCAGAAGAAGAGTCAAACAGGATTCACTAATTACGAAGCAAGGGCTGTAGCTGCATGACTTTTGCCGCAACAGTGACTTGGTTATTCTACCACCTCACCCTCAATTTTCGATGAAATCATCTATTCTCGAAAATCGGTTAAAAGTTTTTCTGGTTAGTCATCGTACATGGAAATTCGGTTCAATATGTCAGCATAGTCACCGTGCATGTGTCAATCAAATGGCATTTAATTTCGAACACATTCCCAGCCGATAGTAATCTTTTTTTCTTCTGAGCACGATATCGTTAAAATAAATATTTCAATTTATTTGGTAGCAAACAAAGTATTATTTTAGCTATATAATCTTTTAAACTATAAAAGTTCTCTTCTTTGTGTAATCATAATAAGTTACCCATCGATATTGTCCGCTCTAAATAGCTCGATGGAAAATATATTTTCTAGAGTCTAACAAATGACATGTAATGATAAATCCTAAAATAGCCTTTGTTAAATATTTGACGAGCATTCTTGGACGAGACCAAAATAAAATATCGATTCTCCATCAAACATTCTTTTCACGCTTAAAAATGGATTCTACCATATTAGCGGATTCTATTTACGGATTAAGCCAATCGCTTGTTTGGGAAAGTGTTTGTGTCAACCAAACAAAGTTTTAAAATGGTCAGTAAATAAGCTTTTTTTAAACATTTTAAATGAAAGCTTCAGCCGTGTCTCGCAACGAAAACTTGAAACATGATATGTTGGGAGGCGAAAATCTTGCTGAATGTTTTTTTCTGCATAATTTAATGATATCAAACTTAATAGTCAATAAAAATGCGGTAATTATATTGCTAAGCTATTATTTTTACAAAGTAACTCGATTAAAACTAAAAAAATCATTTTTATTCGAAACAATTCCACTTTTTGAAATAAAAATCAAGCTAAACATATTTTTCACCTCGTCCACTCCAACATAGAAGAATTTGGATCTCAACAGTATGAAGATAGCCGCTCCAGAAAATAGATCTTTGCATTGTTAAGACTTATTTTAACAGAGGTTTTTACGAGAATTAATTATCACATAGCCCCTCAAGCAAATTATTATACAGTCCAGTTTTTTCAAAATAGTCCAGCAGATATCGGATTCGAAACCACAATCTCCGACTCCGGAGCTCCAAGGCACGCAACTTCTTGGCTGCCAGGAAGATGAAATAGTATATATTAAGTAATTTAGTAAGTATTAAGTAATCTTTTAACATATCTATTTATAATGACAGCTACCAAAAAAAAATATAGAAACTAATTTAAAAATAGATATTCATAAAAATTTGGAAAACGTGTCATAAAAAACTAATCAAATAAATAGACAAATTCTTAAATATAATATTTGAGATTATATAACTTCTAAATTTTGAGCAAAAACAAGATCACAACATTTATATTAATTGTAATATTGAGATTATAATTTTATAACAAATCTACACGCAAGTGATTCATTATTTCTTTTCAAACGAACATAAGAAGCTTCTGACCTGAATTCAAGTAACTAGGTACAATGAAATGAAATGGGTCAATTTTATTTTTCGAATAGTTGGTCATATTGTAATTTATGATTCAATAAGAGAGTCAGAAAGTTGTAGCACAATTTTCTGAAAATAAATTCATGTTTTATTTATTATACTATATCAATAAACCAAGCTTGTTGTCGAGCTTAAAGTCGTAATATATTACAAATTGGAGAATAAATTAAAAATGGTAGGTCAACTATAAGTTATAAATGACTGGGATATTGACAATACCTCTCATAAAATTCTCAAATACACCCAGTATCATAATTTAAACGACTACATATTTAATGACAACAAATAATTGAGGTACATTTTGAAGTTTATGATACGTTTTGATATATTGTTTTTGTATTCAGATTTTCTTTATTTTTAAACTTTTAAAACCATTGGTGTAGCAACATAACGTATCTGTGCATCCGTCAGATATAATAGTTTAGCAATTGAAGGCGGAGTTTTTCTGAATGTATTCCAACCAGAGTGCATATTATTTATATAATATTATATAATATAATAATTAGTTAATGATTTTAAACTTTTATTAAAGTTGATTCATGTGTTTTATTTCACAATAATTTTTACTGAAACGAAAAATCATGGCTCACCTGAATTACACGATTTTCTCCAAACCAAATAACGATTGCTTGTTTTATTTAAAACACATTTTATGAATTACATGTAATCAACTAAATGTTCGTGGTAAAATTTTCTCTTTGACCATTTTTATTTCTTTTATAAAGCGTGTGGAATTCATGCAGTGCGTTTCCACCACTCACCATGACATCATGGCAGTATCCCATAAGACTACCGAATATACACTGTTGATAGTTTTTAACAATCATGGCAGGAGGAGAAAAGTCGCAGCTCTTCAGCAGATAGCGGCATGAGTGACAAGATCGAGGCTCTCCAGAGGAATCTGCAGCACCTGCCTAAGTTAATTTAGCTATGATGAAACTTCACCTAACCTGCAGGTTCTCGAGTTTTTTTGTCCTCAATATTCAAGACAAAGGGCTAGTTTTAAAACTCAGAAAAAAGGCCTTACTTAATTTAATGATGTAATACTGAAATATAGAATATCATTTATATTTTTCCATATGAGCTATAAATACCAATACATTTCTAAAGGTCTCTAACGTGAAGGTTAACATTTTTTTATTATTATCTATATTATGTTTACTTTTCCCGGCAGAGAAAATTATTGTTAATATTCGACGCGTGTCTAGTGGTTTATGTTGGTATGACGTCAATGGGGAAAATGTTTATTAGACACATCATTGATACACTTATAATGACAAACGATGTTTATTTATGATATACATAGTATAAATAGTATCATAATCTACAAATAAGAACACAGAGAGTAAAATAATAAGAGTCTCCTTTTTGACAATTTTTGTTACAGTCATAATATTTTTAAATTTCATTTATAATGGTTTAAATACCATATAACTGTCAATAACAACAATGAATGTAGTAACAAAAGAAAAGATATTAAACATTTTAATATATTGCTAAAGTTATAAATTTTTAGAAATTATAACTATTTTAATGGTCTTAAAATGGCACCTACAATAGTTTCTCACGCAAATCATGACTATTTTTATAACATATTTTTCGAGGTTAGGTTCGAGGACTTATTATCGGCCACGTACTCATCTCATTTGTTATCCATGTAATGAAGAAAAACATGTGTAAAAGCATGTTGATTTTTTTGCAGTTATATAACTAGAATCAATGACCACCGGTTATAAATCAAGCTTAAACTATCCTGGTTATCCACTTAACTACATTTTAAGAAAATTTGTCGATCCCATTTTATTTTAGAGTTATATAAAAATTTCGATCAGCGGTGGAATAAAATATTTCAATTTATCAATCAACTAGTAATATTCGTATCATTGGACTTTGCTACAACGCCTAAAACATAAAGATTCGAAGCTTCCCGATTCAATTACACTGGAAATGTGAATAAAAGTCAATAATAATGTTGCCATCGCACGAAAAGTCATACCAAATATACTTTATGTCTATTTTTAACATTGCCGTTCGATTTTCATGGATTTTTTTCTTTTGTCGAACATACCAAATAATAATCGTGCCTATTTTCAGCATGGGCGTTCAATTTTCATGCCCGTGACAAGAGTTTTTAATGTTTTCCAAAGGCGTTAACCGATTTCCATCCCCTTTGAATTGGTTTAAATTTGACATTTAAATAAAGTGGATAAATTCCAACATTTCCAATTTGTTTATATACAAATAATCTAAAACATTTACATATATATTATTTTACAACATCTGTAATAGCACAGTTAATTCAAAATTATTACTAAATCATTAAAACTTCGCGTCAATTAGTCACAGCAATAAGTCATGAGTTCTAATCCCATATGAGGATTAAAAATACGTCGTATATTAAATTATGTGAATATCTCAAAGCTCTCTACGGTATAATAGTTTAAAACTAATCGTTTTAAAAGATCCTTGAGTATAGTTTCATGCTGTGTGTGCTCATTTATTTTCTTTCAGAGTAAAAATGGTGACTTTTCTTTAAAAAATATTTTACAAATATATTCATTTGCTTGGGCATCTTCAGTAAACCCATTGATCATTTGTACATGAATCTTATGTACTTGATATTATTATTATAGTCTATATTTTACGAATTCACTGTATAAATAGATAATTAATATTTTCGACTGATGGTGCTTGATGGAAATTGATTTTAA
>JAGVSQ010001672.1:0-27967 GCA_022683975.1 Rhyacophila evoluta | reverse complement strand
CAGTGATCTCACATATGGAAGTTTACCAGTTTTAAATAATTTAGAATTTAAAAATCATTACTTAAAGATTTTCAATTACTTTTTAATTATTTAGTATTATTAATAGGTATGTCTTATTTAAGTGTGATAACTGGATAACCAATATGTTAAGAAATTAATTCACAACTAATCCTCGTAAAAATCAAGATAAACCCTCAAATTGTGAAGATCCGTATGAACTATTATATATCTGGAACGAACATAGTTGAAATGTACGAAAATGGCGGAATAATCAAGTATCGCAGGGTAGAGGATAGTTAACTATCTATCGTACTGTACGAGTATAATGTTACTAATGCTTCAACATTGTCAATCGCTACCGTTTCATATCTATTAATTTTTAACATACATAAAATACATTAATATGATAAACAATGAATAATGATTAGTGAAAAACTTTCCAATTAATTTTAATCCAATCTTCTTAGCGATGTAGAGTGCCTGCTATAATTGTATGTTCTTATGAATTCAATTGTAAATTAAACTAGAACATTGTTGGTAAGTATAATATGTATCTCCCGTTAGCAATTAATATATTTGACCAATCATTGAATATATCTTTAATTCAGTTACATATTAGACGAAGGCGAAATCTTGTCATTACACATTAGTTTCTAGCAATCAATCAGAATGTCTCAGTTTAAATCGCTTTTAGGAACAGTGGCGTTTCATTAAAATATACAAATTTGATTAGGTATTGCCGAAATTGTTATATGAAAACTTTGGAAAATCAAAGTTAAGGTCAGCTCGCTATTCGAATGGATACAGCTGAATCATCCTTTGAGTCGACGCTGAATGTCTACGACTCAATGTCATAAATGCCGATTTAAAAGTAAAAAACAAACGCCACTTATTCATTATATTATGATAGAGCACATTACGGTTGTGAATCATGACATTTATCAAAGGCCCAAATAAGCCGTGGATATTTGGTAGTACATACATGATTCCGTCTCATTCTGATGATGCGGTGGTATGCCTTTGCACTAACGAACCATGCCGTCATGCATTACTATTATGGATTATGGTAAAACTGCGACGATGAACACTTGAGCAAGTGCTATGAATACCTTAAGGCACAACTAAGCTTGTTATACCTACCAATTCAAACTAACCAACCAGATTTTGGCATCCTGGAAAGTCACTAAATATTATCTATAAAATTTAATTTCCATAAAATGTATTCAACGACAGTATGGGAGAATGCAAGGAAACCCTATAAGTACTCGTGGAGGTATCATGCAGTGTCCATGTCGAAGGAGAAATTATAAAAGTAAATAAATTTGATAGTATAAATTATTAAATATGTATATGCTGGCAAGAATCTCAAAAATACTATGCAACTATACGAATCCTTATCGCTAACCGTAAGATGGCGTGAATTTATTAAGGGCTAGAAAATTTTCCATCATAGATACCATATCGTAAATTTTACCCGACAGATTGTCGAAACGACCCGAAAAGCTTTTTTTCATCGGTATGGGGACACGAAATGTGATTAGCATTTTGCAACTCTACATGAGTAGGAGATTCTATGAAACCTAAACCAACACGACCGGCTAAGAATTCGTAAGTCAAATGGTCTGTCATCAAATGAGTTATCACCATGCGCCATATTATATTTAAAAAATAAGAAATAGGTACCGCTACTGATCATTTAAATTGAGTGTGAAGCAAAAGGCTCGCGTGGGACGTGCATCAATAATGGCATTAATCAAAACTTGATTCTAGCATATTATAACTACTGTCGATCAATTCGATTGAAACTATTTTTGTTTTATACTTTTCAAAATTATTTAAATATATTATTATTTAGTTTTCGCCGAGAATTGGTAAGCAGGAAGTATTAGTAAAGAGCTTGTAGAAATCTGAAATGATTATGTTTATGCGTGCATTGATTAAATAAATATTCTCATTTATAGTATGTAAATACACACGTATAATAATATAATAGATACCATTAAAAGTTTGATACTAAACGGAGGACAAATGTGTGTGAATAAGAGGGAAGTTATAAGTTCGTGAATGAATGAATGCAGTCTATATATTCTGGCTGAAATGAACAATCTCTGGAGGCAAACCTAACTGAAAGTATACCAACCTTTATATTTCAGCATTTTAAAAAATGTATTTTACCAGTATTAATATTAAAATACACATATCGTCAATATGTTGGAATGTGCTACATATTTAGTGCTTGTATTTACCAAAAACACTGCCATATTGACGAATCAATCATAAACATAAAGTTTTTAGTAGGGTATCTACGATTAAACTCAACAGGGTAATTAGCGCCGAATTCCTGAAAATGTTTCAAACTTACAACGAGCATACTAAATTAAAATTTCAAATATAACCAGTGAAAATTTGTATTTACTTTTAAACAAACCTTTGCCCCCTGATAATAAGTGCATGTGTTTTTTCCATTATTGAACATAAATATTTAATGGAAAGGCATCTCTATTAATGTATAATTCTTCGGGTCAAAAATACATATTTGAACTGAAATTCCTTATCATAACATGTTTCAATAAATACTTCAATTAGTACCGAGTTATGCCGCAAATGTTGATTTTGTAATAAAGTAATAACTATTATTATTGTGAGTTAACGATAGAATTGATCTTGATATAAAATAGTAAACAATCTATCTCACCTGGATTTCTATTAATAATTGATATTTAACCAAGCAAACTGTGGAAATATTTAACTAAGGGATCGATTCAAATGTATATTTAGCATCGATATTGTCATTGAAAGCGCAAGCTCATTTTATCGTAGAATAAAGGTTATGGCAAATACTGCGGGGAAGGGCAGATGAAAGCAGAAGAAACTTGACCGGTTAAACGCTGATCTTCCGCAGAGAAAGAACGAGGAAGCGTTGTCACGATCAACAGGGAAAGTGGTTTCACTTGATATTGTACCATAATTTACTTATATGGTTAAAACTGAACGAGATTTTCAACCGCACGGGCAACTTGTCGCGCAGAAATATCATCCATAATATTTCATAAAAAGGCGTTGACGTCCTTACTGAGAAAATTCTGTGAACACAGCCTTCTTGAAAACTGTAGCTTTAGTTTTTGGATAGAAAAAACTATGTTTTCCCTGTTTCATTGTATAAGATTATATTATAGATACAGTTAGTCCTCGAAATACGACACCAAAAATCATCGAGAAATAATCTATATTCGCACGAAATTGATAATGTATACACATTTATGCAAACTATACATAAGCAAAACTATTAGATTACACACGTCAAAGATTAATTGTATAATAAACGGATTTTATCTTTTGATACTCATCTTCATTCCACGCATCTATGTCTTGTATCTATATGCATGCATACATTATTCATGTTAAAAAGAAATTTTTATTTTATTTTGTTTGAAAGATTTTTTGTAGCTGCTGGATTCGAATACGAATCTTCAAGTATCAAAAGATTAATTCCCAAGTAAACAAGCTTCAAACAATTGATTTTATCCCAAAAACACACATTTGAATATTAACCTAGAAAAGAATGTCGAGTAAAAATAATCTGATTTATATGACAATTATTATTTTTTATTTTATTTCGGAAACAGCACTTTAGATGAAAGTAAAAATAAAAATATAATATCCCAATGAAAAACTGGAACCTAGGAACCTAAAATCGTAAAAATATATCCAATACATATAATATTTTATAAATGTATCTGACCGACTTCAAAAAATGACATTTTTTTTAATAAATCTTATTTTGGTTCGTGATAATGTGTAATAATAGTGTAATGTATTATATAAAATTATCTAATCCCTTGGTTTTAAATGTTCAAAGGCACTACTAAGAAAAAATATTACCTAACCTGATAATATAATATCTTCGTTATCACTAACTCAACTTATCGTTATTAACCATTGATTCCGTCGAGTGGCTCCCAAACTGTTTTTCAAACCATCCGTAGTAATGGATTTTTTAAAGATCGATAACGTTATAAATGAACTAGTTATTTACTACATTGTTTACATTTCAAACTCAGCGCAGCTATTCTTAATTTTTGTTTTGTGATTGACGTTTGAGCGATATATAATTATTATTAGAGCTTCCATTCAACATCTCATTCGAGTGAGTTTTTATAAATTAATTTTTAATTTTTCTATTCGTATTATTATATATATCATGGAGTCACATTCGAGGCAAGATACATCTGAATTATATCAAATACAGCGTACAGATATACCCAATATAGATTTCTCATTTCTCTAGCACTTGCCTTAATATCATTACTTTAATAATATCATTATTTTTGAAACGCGAAATATTTGCGCACTTTGTTTTTCCGAAACTCATTCCTTAGTGATAGAGACACGAGTATAATATTCGTATACTGTGTAATTATTATAATCATTTTAACATTACTGATGTAATTTTTGTCGACGGCAAATATTTTTCACAGCACAATACTATCTTGGTTCATTTTTTTGAATTCAGTAATTGTTGGTTTTCCATTATTTGTGGATACACAGTGGAGTAGTAACTTTTATTAATTGGGATATAATCCAATAATAATGAGCCTTCAAATAGCGCCTACAGTTCGTCATTGTATCCTGTTTGCGATGCACTATAGTGAAGTTTAGCGATATAATTATTATATAATATATGATAGTTAATACAAAAATTCTTGTGGAAATATATACTATAATATAGTCATAATTATTATATATTTTCATAACAATTTTTCTCTCTTGACTCAACATTATTTTCTTAGGTCCGGCTATCTGAAGCATAATATAGGTAGCTCAAATAATTTCTACGGTTTTTTTTAACTATCATAGATTAAGGAGTATGCAATGTGTGAGTAATAAGCTTCATACATTTATATTAAATCTCGTTGTGACGTAACTTTGTAAATATCAAAGTAACGAAATTTCCAGTATAATATTTTATACTTTATATTAATATATTTTTTTGTTGTTCAGAACAAACGATCGTACTATATATTAAATAATAGTTTTCCTAAAACTATAACCTATAACAAAAGGGGTAGTCCCACGAGATTCGTTATTATGGGATTGGACCAGTATAGAATAAAAATCAATTCTCAGAAGTTTACGCGGAGTCGTAAATCCTCATTGAAGAGCTTGTAAAAGTTCTGACCAATATTTCGCCTTCGATTCTTCATTCTTGTCAATGGTCATTTCTTTTGTAGCTTTCTGTTAATCCCAGTATAAAAACCGTTACCTCTTAAAATATGACACAACCTTAACTGTTAGTCGTGTGCAGAGTCTGGGTATCGAATACTTAAAACCGGGGCTAGTACCCAATACTTAATTTGAAAAGTATTTGACACTAACGATTATTTATTACGAGTAAGTACTTTTTGGAAAGTATGAATACTTTTTAAAGAAGCTGTTATTTTTTAGAATACGCACTTATTAAAGAACCGGTTACTCTTTAGAACGATTTTTTCTCAGAGAATTTACAAAAGGAACATTTACTCGCAAATTGAAATTCTTATAAAGCCTGAAACTTAAATAACGAAAAACTATTGAATTAATGAGGAAATAATAAAATAGCCAATACTTGGTACCGGGTACTTACAAAATAAGAGCCTGTACTTACGAGTACTCAAAAGTAGCGGTTCCCACATTACTATTTACGTGCTATTATTTGGCCACGTGGTGATTGACATGGCCAGAGTGTTGCCAGAAGTAATAACATTTTGGCCACGGAGTGACGTACGGTAATAATGTTGACAAAATAAACAAAGATAGCAGTTTTGAGTGGCGTCAATAATAATAAAGTAGTTTTTTAAGCCGTGAGATAGAGGTGGTGAAATAGAAATAAAATAACAGAATAGAAGGTAAAAAAGATGTTGTCTCCTTTTTTAGCTTTTACATTTTTATTCTAATGAAATTGATTGAAGTTGCGAATAGTGGGACTTCACCGAATAGGTAGCGATATTTCTCATTTAATTGGTGGCAACACTTGACGGCCTTGAAATGAACTCTGACAGCTGATACCGAAGTTTCATTTACCCTGATCCGATTCTTTGATTTCATGTTTAGCATATTTGTCGTATTATTGTAATATCGTTCAATCTATTTTACATTCAACAGTTAGACAAGTGGTCTCAAATTATCTTTATTTAGAGCGATGTCAGATTAACTACAACTTTGCAAATATGTGAGATCAAAGTTTTGTCACAGTGACAATATGTATTGTCAGATTAAAATGTGCCTTCAACAGTCTTTATGTGTACCATTCTTTTGAACTGGGAAATAAATAAAGTGTCTCAAAATTATTATATAGAGAGTTGTATAAACGTAATTTAATATGCATCCATTAATATCTCCAATAGGTAAGGTTTACTTAAATCTCCATAATTTTCATTTATGACTATTATTATTTAGCCCGAACCGTTGATAATTTGATTTTTTAACGGGAATAGATATTTTTGTGATATGGGTGGTTTTCCATCACAGGGTATAATCCAAATAAAAATATTCAGTGACTGTCAACATTCGAATTTTCATATATTTAAATAATAATACATAAAAATCAGATGAATTTGACAAATAATCCCATTGAAGATTCTTTAAGGTTAATCTTCCCAATAATTTCTTCTGGGTCAGATATGTTTTCTTTTGTGGCATAAAGTATTAATAAATATTAAAATAAGTCGGTTGCGAGTGCCAGAAGTAAGTCAATGACAGAAAGTCAGAAAAAATTATCGTCGACATGGTCATATTAATGATAATTTTCCAACTCATTTAGAAAGTTCTTGATACCATAATCATATGACGGTATAATAATATAACTTTTATTTGAAGGCTTTGGAAACAAAAGAGCCAGTTTTCATAATGAATGTTCTTATTAATTTTATTATGATTTACATCGTTGTGTGTAGTTGTTTGTGAAATAAACCCACTTTAATTAAAAAGATTTTTGTTTCCCATTATGCATAAGTCATCCAATCACTGTATGGAATCCCATTTTGAAATCAGCATAATGGAGCGCACTGATTGGTCCACTTAATAATTGCCACTTTTTTTCAATTCTTCAAAAATGTACATCTTAGAGCAGCGGCTTCCAACCCGGAGGCACGTACTATTGCCAGAGGAGGCACCAAATTTCTTTAGTAAAGTTTTTATTATTTAAAGCGTGTCTATATTATTATATCTATTGAAAAATGAAAGATAGGTGGGCGTGAAGAATTATTTTTCCGGGTAGGTGTAGTAGCATAAAGGTTGGACTATGCTGGAGCCTTGAGTCTTTTAAATTTTACTACCACATGTGGAATTGCCAGCGCTGCACGATGACACATATCTAACTCATTTTTGACAAAACATGGAGACTGCCGTCTTTATTTCCAGAAGCCTCACTTTATTCGTGTATATTTTATTCATTGTAACCGCAAGCATTCGTCAAATTCATTTCTTATACATTCATTTATTGTTGCAATGGAATTTTTAATTATCATTTTAGACCCTCTGTTAATAATGCTCTCTATGACTGAAAAGATTTTATTTAGATGGATGTACAACAGTATTTACTGATCTGCATTATTTTTCTAATATCTCGCATTTTTCAATATAAAGTTTTGTAATTACCACTCATTCTTGGATAGGAGTTTTCTTTTAGTTGACTTGTACAAAGGTCAAAATACAAGATATTAATGTTTATATAATATTTAATGCTATTTTGAATGCATTGTGAAGTATTTTTTTCTATTTATATTCACAATTCAATTATAAGTACAGATGTGTAAACGTAGATAAATTAATGAAGCTTAAATTATATTTCAGATCATGAATCCAGATATCATCAGGCCCATAATGATGATGATGACTCTTCAAATAACCCCCAAGAATATACAGCCTTGTTGCCACGAACCTCATTAAGAAGGAGATCTACCTTAACACCCATTTTTGTCACAGTAATGGTGTGCATTCTTGTTATTGGTATAACAATTGGCACATATCTTCTAATTGAACAAGGCAAATATTAAATTTAACAGTATTATTTGAACTAATAATCAATCCATTATTAGTAACTCTTCGGTGCAAAACAAAGAGCGATAATACAATCCTAGATAATTCAAAATATAACCATAAATCTTCATAATCATTCAAACAGTAAATTTATTATTTTAAATATTGATTTTTGATGATTGTTTTTGAACTTTGGACAATTCAGTATTAGAATGCTGAATCTTTCAAAGATTATTATTAAACATGATACCTTTATTTATGTCTAAATATATTTTGTATGTACTAGGGCTTGCAGGCAGCTTTGATTTTTGTATTTGAAATGTACAGACTTAATGATCATTGGTTATATATTATGTTAATATAGATAAACAGTGGCCAGTAAACATCCCATTTGAAATGATATCAAGAAAGGAATGGGGAGCCAAACCTCCCAAATGGCCTGAAAAACCCTTGACATTCAAACCTGCAACACATATCGTATTAACTCATACAGCCACATCCAGCTGTGTCAAAATTGACACTTGTACAAAAACTCTAAAAGCCTTTCAGGTATTTTTTTATTATTTCATATGTCAATCTGCGTTTGATATTATAATAAATTAGCTTGTTATTGTCACTATGTTAATTATTTCGTTGTTTGCATACACTAGCTAATATATTATTATTTTGCTATTGCGAAAAATTTCACATTATATTTAAACGATCTACACCTTAATCTTATTTATATTTATTCGTAGTGCATAATAGATTCTAGCAATCATAGGACTACATTAAATGAATTGAAAATTCTATTGTGAAATTTGAAGGTCATTAGGAATCTCTTCAAAAACGTTAGAAATTTCACTTTATTTAACATAATATAGTATATTAACATTCACAGCAAATTCTAACTCTAATTTTACTTATTGAAATGTATGATTGTTTTTAGAAATGAATATAGCGCGCTGTAAGATATTTGGCAGTATTGTATCAACATTAATTCTGGCTTTGAGTATGACATATATTTCATATTTTTTTTTTTATCAAATTGACTATATGCGTATCTAAATGTTTAAATATATGACAAACTCAAACATATCCAATGGTATCAAATAATTAATTGATTGAATAAAATAATATTTATGAATTGAAATTTCAAATCAATACAATCTCTTACTATTGATAAATAGATAAATCAATATTTATTTACTATTCTTAACTTCTTTTCCAGAAATCTGGAATGAATCACATTACTGTCCAGACTATTTTTTAAATCTAATTCAATACTGATACTTGTTTTATTCATCTAATCTTTATAATGTGAATTTGAAAGTCATCCATCATAGGTACCTATATAAACATCTTGATTAGAATACATAATTTTGGACTTGTTTCAGTTCATTTCTATCCATTATATATTATATTCCCCCATCTTCCTCACGTCCTAGTAACCAATAGTTATAAGCTTTGTCCCGAAATAACTCCATAGTGAGGTGGCATATGCCTTCAGAAGAGGAGTTAAATACAATACTCAAAATCAGTTTCTTTTCTGCTCCATTTCAGGACTTATCTCAAAACTCTATATGCAACATGACAGATGTTCCATTCAATTTTCTGATTAGTAGTGATGGGGAAACTTACGAAGGAAGAGGTTGGAATATTCAAGGAGAGTTAGATTCAACCCTTGACGAGAAAGCCATTTATGTTGCTGTAATTGGTATTTGTTTTGTAATTTTTAAATCAATGCATCATATTTTTAGATTCAGCACTGTGAAGAAATATCTATTATTATTTTATTGTTGGTTGAACAAGTATCCGTTTTATTGGCTACATTTTATATTATATATAACAGTTCATTTTCATTTTTTCATCAATTTCATTTTTTATTCTCAACACTCAGGAAACCTGTGTTTTTGCGCAAAACTACACATTTTGCAGGAATCATCGGATTTGCATGTAGATTTAAAAAAAAATATATATCGTTTTATTCAATCAACGCATTATTTTCAAACAAAAAATTGAGAAACACATATTTTTCTGAATTAAAGTTAAGAAACACTTATTTTAAAACTAAATATGTAGCTACAAACAAAGCTCCATCCATCTGAAGATCCATTTATGAGAACTAAAATAAAACAAAAATTTGACACCCATAACATCCAAACATCAATAAACTTGTCAACTAGACGTATATCAATAAATTGTCTAATGCACTTAGCTTACTTGTATTGCATCGAAGATGATAACTACTCTAGAAATGCGTAAAAATGCAATAATGCGGAACCAGTAATTAATCGATATTGCAAATTGCTGCACTAGCGTAGAGCCGATTTCCTGAGTGATAAGTTTAAATGTACACCTTTATAGGTACAAAAATAATCAGTAAAAATTAAAAAAAAAAAATATTTACTTATTTAACTTCTTTAATGAAGAATTTATTGCATATTTGTATTTGCAGTGACAATTACAATATTGTTGTATATCAATGGCCATAAGTTGATTTTTTTAAAATTTATAATTTATTATTATTTTTATAATGATAATTTTCATTAATTTCCCGATACTTATTTTTCATAAGGTGTTTTGGTCCCCCTGAACAATTTAACTAATGTATGATGTGTGTTGTCAATGTATTGCAAGAAGTATTATTAATCTGTATTATAATGATGCATTTGACATCATTACGTTTATTTACTTTGCAATTGAAATTACTTCAAAAGAATCTTTATAAATAGAAATATTTATTTACTTATTTCAACTTATATCTTTTACTTAACAATGTCTTTATTTCAATAGGTAATTATACAGTAACAGATCCATCTATCAATCAAGTTAAGGAAATACTTGCTTTTATTGATGAATCTATAAGGCGAAAGAAGTTACATTCATCTTATAGTCTGATGGGCAGAAAATTTGCTGGGAATCCAAAACGACTGTTTTTAATACTCAGCACTTGGAAGCATTGGACTCCTAATTAGACAGTCCGATCAACGGGTAGGTTAAGAAGAACGCTCAATATTGTGGACTATTTTGACTGACTGTTCTCGTCATTGGATCTCGCTATTAAGTAGCTAATGAATTTTACCTATAGATTTTTGCATTTTTTAATATCCCACAGTATTTAACAATTT
Organism: Rhyacophila evoluta; assembly: GCA_022683975.1. Taxonomy (NCBI): domain Eukaryota; kingdom Metazoa; phylum Arthropoda; class Insecta; order Trichoptera; family Rhyacophilidae; genus Rhyacophila; species Rhyacophila evoluta. The sequence continues at coordinate 16,841 of JAGVSQ010001672.1, read as the reverse complement.
TTAATAGGTAGTCTGAATTTCAACACCAAATCATATCTACTCAATCCTATATATATACCATATATGCAGATTATAGTTATACACTAACTGCAGATTTGAATCCTTCATATTCCAAAGAAATATTTTCAATACTGATTTAATTATATAAAACAGATTGATCACCAGAGTTTTAATCTAAGATGAATATATTTAGAAAGTTTATACATTAATATATGCTTATAATATGTAATGTACAATATATCTAATTATATATTCAATAGTAGTAGTTAAATACAACTATTAAAATGCGGACTGAAAAGTTACATTTTTCAAAGTATATTTTTATAAATCATACATATATATTACAAAAACGCATTGCCAACCATATTAAGAAAAATGCAATTTAGAAAACTTATGTTTATTTGATAAACTATTCTATATTTCATTATTTTTGATAGTTAAATCTTATTTTTCTAAAAATGGTGAAAATATCACTTTTAAGGAACAGCAGACTGAAGATATAAATTAAAGAATAATTGGACTGCAATTTACATAAATAGATCAAAAGTTAACTAACTAAAAACAAATTATAAATGCAAACTGTTACTGAATCCTTCAAAATAAATATTTATCTACATTACTAAAGACAGTTTAAAAAAAGCGTTGTATTATCATCTCACCAAATAAAAATACATATTGAAAGTTCTGATATACCGTTTGATTATAAAGGATGCTTACATAGTGAAATAAAACAGAAATAAGTATTTGCTTATACTGCCTATGAATAATTCTTTCCGCCCTTATAAATGTGCTAATATTCAAAGTTGACACATTTTGCATGTATTTGTAAATTCATACATTCAATAAACCTTCCCATTCCATCATTGATATTACTTTTATATTTAATATTGCTTAAAAGTATGCTTTATGTAAGGTCTACAAATGTATGATAGTAAATAAATCTATAGTCTAATTATAATTGATCAAATAAACTATTATGTTCGATCATATGGAATTTTAATTGAAAAAAATGACCATAAATTATTTTAAAATCATTAACATATAATAATATATAAATACAATGATAAAATCGCCATATTGAAATCTCTGTAATTTTTTAATGTCTGACTGAACAAGCTGCTTTACTCGTTTTTTTTTTTTAGTAAAACCTCACTTAAAATTGATCTTTAAAGCAAAAACAAATTAGTCTTCTATTTATATTCCATAATCCGTTATTACATTTCTATTTTTGATTGCATATGCAAGTATCTTTTCCTTACTTTTTCATGTAATATAATATAATCTCAAACTTTCAAAAATAGAGAAATCTTGCTTTCCTTGTTTTAACAATGCATATTATCTTATGTATAATATTGGCTGTTTTTATCATTAACTGCTTTTATAGAAAAAAATAGTAATAATAATAAGGTATAATAATTACATAAGCAAATAGAAATGACAGAATTTGGTGCTAAAATTTTTCAAACAATCTTATGCATATATACTTTAATATTAAATGACAATAATAATAAGTCCATATGGTTATTTATTTAAATTTTATAACACCAATCGATTTAATCTTAAATATTCATTTAATAGGCCCACATCACCCTACATGATACAATGTGTACATTTGTATGTTTTATGTAATTCAAATTATAATTTTACTATCAAAAAAATATGTATATACTCATTGACTTCAAAAATTATATTTTGGATAGAGATTAAATGAAATTTATTGTTTAATTTTGAAAATCTAATAATCGTAATATGTATCTAAAATGGTATAAACACATAAGTTAATGTATATTATTGCCAAATTATGGCTGTGATAGTTACCTGGTCTTAAAAAAAGTTAATAATAAAATAATTGGTATTATTATCAACACTCTGACATGTCATATTGTGGTGATTGAAATAAACTATATAATAAAAAATATTTTCATTTAAATTACCTATCATCATTAATCACAAGTTCTTTCATAGATCCCAAGTCCGGTCCAGGTCCAACTTGTTTTGGACACTCGGGAAATAGCCTATCGAAATTAATAAATATGAATGAAATTCATAAAATTAAGGGTAGCTCTTGTACTAAACTAACAGACCGGTGTTTTTATGTTTCGCTGGCTCTGATTTAAAGGCAGAAAAGACATTCAAAACAAAACCTCAAATGTTCACATTTTTTCTTAAGTTTTGGTTATTTAACTTGTAAATATATTTTATTTCAAAAATTCTTTTTCCAAGATCTGGCTTTCAAAAAAGATTCTACCAACTTGGTAGCAATTTCATTTTCAAGACTTCAAATTAAGATCAAAATGAATTAACACTTTTAAAAAATTGACGACTCATTCAAGAATAATGTAGGCATTCGATCATTAAATTGAACCTGAAGAATTATCTTCAACTAAATCATCCCTAGTAGTCTTTAATACAAAAATCTCAAAAACTGTTTTAACAAAAGTTAACGATAGCATTTACAGTAAAATCTCAATATAACGGACAAAATTTCTAGTCAAATGTGAAAATTATTAAAATTATCATGTTGATGTTAAACACATTTAAAGCCAGGTGTCACGCTTGTAAAAAATGTTCTGCACATGATTAACCTCTCACACTCGAATTCAAAAATTTTAAGAATTAAAATTCATATCTTTTTATTTATTGAGATAAATTTAAAGTAAAAAATGTGTAGAAGTAATTAATAATTTATATGTATAAAAGGAACAATTATTTGTTGCGAGTGAGTATTTTGCAAGAAATAAAGAGAATCATTCATTCTTGTGTTGATGGCATCTATGACAAACTAAGAACTTTATACCCATAATAATTAAAATGTCGATAAAAAAGTTAAAAAATGCTCAACAAAACAACTCTTGTCAAGTACCTATTTATCCAGTCCTATATTATAGTCCAAGGACTGTCATTCCATGACGATGATTAGGATTAAGGCAACATGCAAGACAAGCATGACATGTAACATTTCACAACACAACTGTTCACGCGGATGGTATAATATGTAGCTTGCCTTAATCCTAATCATTATATTAGACTGACAGTTCCCAGACTCCAGGCAGGCTGTAGGTGTATGGGTAACACTATTATATACTCTTCAATCTCATTTAGGAAAAATAGAAATTCTGATTTTAGAATACGAGGTCAGCCTAATTAAACACATAAAGTTTTGAATGCCTATTATCTGGAAGTTGCGAGGGAAACAATTAAGGAAATAGAAAGAAAATTTACTTTACTGGAGGGTAAAGCAAAGAAGATTGGCTTACGAGTAAATATTGATAAAACTGAGTACTTAGGGACTTTTAAAATGGATGTCTGGTCAGAATTCTGCTAAGAAGTGCTTGAGAGAGATAATGGGGATACATTATTCTTTTATTGAAAAGTCTGGATATATTTAGAATGAGTGTGAAACCTGGAGCCTGGCGGAGAAACAATAAATGCCTATGCAAGTATTTTTAAATAACAGTATGCAATGAATAGCACATCATTGCTAAAATCTTTGCATGGCTCAAATCCAAACAAGTCAAAAATATTATGGCAAATAGACTCAGATCAGCTGGTCATGTTTAAAAAAATACCATGCTAACATCTATGCCATCGTAATCAACAAGCGGAAATAAGATACTCAATTAATCCCTAAATAAGTATTTACTACACCGGTTTCTGTATCTCGTTTTTTAAATCTCTCCCGCCCTATCTTGAAATTTTTCCTTTCGTACATTCGTCCAGAACTTTTTGTTCTTAAATTCTATCTTCGGACGTAATAAGTCGCGTAATTTAAAAATTACCGCTACCTCACAATAATATTTTGCGCCCCCGCATGGTTCGGGTGGTTCGAAAATTTGTATTGATTTCGCTACATTTGCTACCTCTCACATGACGCCGCCTGATGTAACAGCTTCTCTATTTCATAGAACGATACGGCCCTGATTATATGCATGTAACTGGATTATGAATGAATGAATCATTAAAGACGCATTGTGGATTTTGAGATTTGTCAATCAAACATGATAATTTATCTTGTGCATTTTCATCATCATAGTGCATTTTCTGACAGCAAAACCTCGTAGATTCATTTCTACTCCATCCAGCCATTGAAGCCGCAGCGCAATAGTGTTAATCGTCCTTGTTTCTGACCGTATTCAGCACTGGTTTAGTTAAAGTTATTATTTTACGTATATAAATATTTTACTTTTCATCTTGCACAAATATCTGAATTTGTTTTCAATCGAGTATTCCACATTTTCATCAAATCAGAAATTTAATAGAAATCGATTTCATTTTTTAGAATCACCTACAGTTATCCCGCCTTTATATTTTTAATATACCTATTGAGAAATCCAAAAATGATCTCAAGTGATTTTTATATATTCTTGTAAGATCGATGTTATTTTTTATAATAAACCATACAAACAAAACGGTGCTGAGGAGAATGTTTGAAAACCGCTGGCCTAAATTTTAGTGTTGCTAGCCACTCACATGATGGGGGTCTGGAAATTCACCCAGAATCAGTGGCGTAGCTACCAAAGAGCAGACGAAGCGAATTGCTCCAGGTGCACTGATCATGAAGTGCACAAGCTATGTTAGGAAGTAAACATTTTAAGGTAGCGTCAGATCTAAAACACGAGAAACTGTAATGTCTGGAAAGAAGAAAAAATTATAAATTTACGTAAGAGCTAAAAAACAGCGAGATACGAGGGGCTCAACGATTGTACTTGTTCTAAGGCGCTGAGTAGTTAGCTACGCCAGTCCGCCGAATAATTATTTTTGGTGTAATCAATGTTACAATGATGATTTTAGAAACAGAAAAATCCAGAAATATAATATGTATGTTTTGAGAATCTAGTACACGTAGTCGAATAAACATAAAAAAAATATGAGACCCATTTCAAACGTTTGTTTTTTATTTAACCAGGGGATCTTGCACCCTACTCACCACGCTTACACTCGTAACTTGTCAATTTTTATGCATAATATTATTTATACAGGGGTGGGCTAGACGTGACTGTTTTCGCGCGACCCTCCTGTTAAATTAGACTTGAGCTGGCGAGCCCTTTGTTTGATTAAGACAAAATAGTACCATCATGTCAATACCTAAATACAGTTTTTTTAGATTATTCAAAAGTATCATATAACGAAAAATAAAACTATGTTGCCTTTTGAATTTTGTCGTAAAATACATTTATATCGGGTTCGGGTGTATAATAAAAGAAATCCTGCCGATTTTTAGTCTTATATTTAATAATTGAATCAGAGTGATAAAAAAATCTCAATTCTCTTCGTAAGTCTGCGAACTAATATCTTTGAGATTGAACGAGCCCCTTCTTAACAGACCGCCAGCCCACCTCTGAACATATACACAAAAATAAATATACACTTAAGATAAACATTTATATCATGCATAAATCACCACTTGGCTTTGTAGGATTTATATTTTAATTTGATATACATAAATATAAATATGGGTAGGAAAATCATCAATCTTAATAAAAAATTTCCAACGACTTTTAAATTGTACAATATATTTTGGAAATTTCACATACTTTGAATTTTACCACTACATGTCAGATTTTCCTCAGTAAATTGAATTGTAATGTATAATTTTATTAAATGTAGAAATATTTTGATTGTTGCTTGGTAAACGATTTCGTTCTATCTACGTAAACTATTAGATTATTATTATTTCCTTATAATGAAACAAAAATCATGCGATATTCATGGATCACAAAATTTTCGCATGTAGGCAGTGTGCGCAAACGTAGAATAATTTAAGTTAACGTCATACGAGAATGTCAGTTGGTAAGCGACAGTCGACATTGTAACGTGCTCGCGTCGAAACGATTGTGGCGGCTTGAGTTTTTCTATCAGTAAAAATCTAAATCAATATGCCTTCCGAGCAGGCATCCGTTTACCAACCGGACCCATGGGTGTCGAGCAATGCGTACATCAATAACATGTCCCAATACGAGGAGATGCACAAAAAATCTCTGGAAAATCCTGAAGCGTTTTGGGGTGAGATCGCCAAGCAGTTTCACTGGGAAACGTCAGCCGAAGAGAACAATTTTCTCTCCTACAACTTCGATCTTTCTAAAGGACCCATTTTTACCAGATGGATGAATGGCGCAAGCACTAATATTTGCTACAATTTACTGGACAGGAATATTAGAGTCGGCAATGGTGATAAGATCGCGTTTTATTGGTAAGTAATCATTCATTTTTTATAAAATATTTACACTTGTACTAATAAATATTTACACATCGTTTAATGAACGCGACCATCCAAGTTTAATTGAACAATTCAAATTTATTGTAATGATCTTCAAATTTTTTGCGCGCAAATAAAAATACGTTTGTAATAAGCTTTATACAAATGTATAATAGATCAATATCGTACTACCAGTAGAATATGAACTAAAAGTAAATCAGTTCTTAAATTAATACTATTGTATCATCTTTCATTGATAAATGCGAAAGCGAAATTTGAATGCCACTGCCACTATTTAGCCGAAATCGTCTACAAAAAAGCTTTGAATTAAATTTCTTCTTTGCTGATGCTGAATAATGATGTTATAACCTGTCGAGCCTGCTTAGTAGTGTGTTTCTGTCAGGGTTACAAGGAAAGCTTTCCATACTGAATAAATACTCGATTATTCGAATACTTTCCATATATTTAAACACCTTGAATCAATATCGGTTATGTATAATATAATAGGTAAGTAAGTACCACTTACATTGGAACAGGTCAGGGATTTTTCGTGCAAGAGTGAGATGGGAAAGCGCCATCTATTGATCCAATTTTAGCACGTTCATTGCGTGGATAACAAAATTTGTTCCTACATAGACAGCGTACCGTATTTGACAATAAAAAATGTACTACCATACAAAATACACATCGCATAATAATTATGTTTATTAGTAATCCAATTTACTATTTATTATAACAGCCGAATGCATAATTTTGAATTTATTTTAATTCTGCAATTACAAAAAAATAACATACGAATATAGCACAATTTAACAAATTTTAATTCAGATTCCATAAAAACAGACAATAAAATAAAAGAACATAGGGACACTATTCAAACTGTGAGTCTAAATCGCACATAACCTTTCAACTACGAAACAGCTGACATTTTATTTTGTTTTTGGTTAATGGACATATACAATATATAAATTTTGAAACGTTTTCAACGTATAAGACAATTATGAGAATTAATATATGAAATAATTTTAATCCTACTGTACACAAATTTCTTCTTTGTAGACGATTAGAATTACGTAAGATATTAAAGAAAATATACGTGATTGTTTGAACCCATTATCGTAGCAATGCTCCGGTGTATATTTTATGAATTGAAACTAATATGATTATGGGCCTCATTTTTGTAGTGTAATATGATTTTAAAAGAAAAGCTTTACAAATCTGCCTGTTACTTCTTAAACACTACACATAATTATCTTTATTATACATTAAACAATAATATATAGCTTTCGAAGTAAAAAGTGTACATTTTATTTAGGACGAATGAAAAAATTAAGTTTGATTTTTTTAAATTAATTACATTAATACAGAAATCAAATTTCTGAACATTTGAAACCAGAAACCACCAAAATAGGATAAAAACGTGCCGACATGTTATTACATATTTTAGTCATGACTTATTATATAAAACCAGCTCATTAGAAATTATTGTTTTTGGGATTACCACTCAAAACTAGTTAGTAGAATAAACGGAGTTACTAATTACAGTTTTCCGTCCATAATTTGTGGTTTTCCTTACTACATAATACATAACTAGACAAACAAATTAAACTTATACATATTACCTGGACATTAGTTTAACATTGACGCTTTTAAGAATCATTAGTTCGTTCATTACTGATCAGAAACACTTTTGAAATACTCATTGGCATTAGTTGTTAGCTTTTCTATAATATATATTATATGAATTCTTAAATACTCGATTGGTTTTTTGAGAGTAGTTATAACATATAACTAAAGTTGACGTCGCTACAGTCGCATAAATATTAAAACCAAAATAATCTTGATCCAGGTTTGAAATTAATGAAATAAGTATTGCATAACATTGAGCATTAAATTATGCAATCATTCATTAAAACATATTTTATTTAGGCCAAAACATTCGAAAATTATCTAACATTTAATTATTTACTACTTTTTTTTTCATTTTTCTGATGCATAGTTAAAAGCAAATGGGTATAGATTTAAGCAGTGATCCTCAAAGTGGGTCCAAAAATGACTTTCAAGGGAGGTAAAAACCAAAAATTAGTCGAGGCACAGACGGAATAAAATTCAAACTGAATATACATTACGCGAGTAAAAAATACGAAAAACCGTACTTTTGTGAAGCAACTTAAATAATATTATTAATACGTGAGTTAAAAAAATCAAGAAAGCTTCATATAAATATTATGAAAAAAATATCTTGATCAAAAATTGGAAACTAGGGAGGCACGGATTTTTTTTTCAAAAGGAGGCCATGGATCAATAAAGGCTGAAAACAGCAGGGTTAAAGTATTACATATAAAAGTGGTCAATCTTGTGTTTTAGTTTAAATTTGAAAAGGAACATTTTTTTTGTAACAATTAATAAGCGTTCAAAAATATTGTACGTTTTGCTTAAATAACTATGATATGAATTACTGAATGGCAGATTTGAATAATTATCATTGCCTTGTCTTTGAACGTATCACATATTAATTTATTCTGAGAGATAGTTAAAAGCAAAATACGAAATCGATCAAATAACATAGAAGTTAAATTATGGCACTTTCCTTGAAAAACCCTGTAATATGATATGAAAAACAAGATAACGTCCGATTAGAACAATTCTCGTTGTCTTGTCCTTCAATTATGCCACACATTATAGACAATATAACGTAATGCATTGCATACGGTCGGATAAATGTACGGTAACCTTAATGCAATACTTTCAAATCAACATTTCATTGCTATTCTGACTGCCGCATGACGCTTGAACCATTTGTTTGCATTTCAAAGATGTGTAAAAAATGTATTCATTATCAACCTTATCTTTATCTCTATTTACGTGCAGTGCCACAATGTCAGGGCCGAATCCAGATTATTTTGTGACCTAGCTTTCTTAAGCTAATTGAAATATTAACGTTGTCAAGGTGATATGAGATATGGTATCAGATATATTCTATTCACAATATCTTTAGTTGTTTATTACTTTATTTTAAAAAATTAACATTTTATAACTTATATTTATTTCATCCAAGATCAGTTTTACATATAATATATAACAAAGATATTTAAACTCGTTTAAAATAATGGCAGTGGTTCTAAATGAAATATATAATTGATTTTATCGTTAAGTAATATTTTTAATACGTTATATAATTAGCTTAAAAATTAATAAGTATACATTTAAATCTCTAGCGGCAGAGCATTCCTTAATTCTTTATATGATTTAATTTGTTACATGATAATCTTACACTCCACCGGAAATTAATGGTGGAGTCAGCCCTGAAAAATGTTAATCAATTATGTTATCCTGATAGGGTTCAAAGTTTTTCAGTAGTAATAAATAAGATACTTTAATAAATCACGAAACGAAGCCCACTCTTATTTTAAGTATGGCTATTTACGAGAAATGGCGTGGTTGTTATTTTTTATATCTACCTTTGTCTCTCTCTCTTTCCTATGCCGTTGTTCTTTAATTCCCCGATAATTTTCATTCATCCTGAACAATTTAACAAATATATGAAACGTGTTGTCAACTTATAGCCATCGATATGTTGTTTATAATAGCACTTCATGAGGCATACTATAATATATATACTCCTCCAAAGCGCTTGCCATGGCTTTCATGAACTTTTCCAGTCCCTGAATCTGCCTGCGAATCTGCGAGGTGAATTTGTATTGTCTTTACAATACGTCGCGTTATAACAGGGAAGAGAAGAATATTTTTAATTAAAATTTTCTCCGCTCAATTGGATAAAGTATTATGCTTTCTGGCTGGATGTTTATTTAAAACTCTTCTTATTCTTTTGTCTGATGTTGGTAGTGATCAGCTATCTTTTTTCAGGATTTCCATTGAATCTGTGAAATTATTGTTTTCGAATGTACAAATATGGAGTATCTCCACAATGTCCAAATTATATTCAAAGATTAGTTGTTTTTCACGAGAATATCCTTAGCCAACCCTTCAATCTACAAAATACAAGAATACTTCATATAGTCCTGCTTTGATTCGTCCGGCTTAAAATTAAAAAAAACATCCAAAAACACAAAACATCTTAACAAAAAGTGTTTCTTGAAAAAAAATCTTAAAAAACATATTCGTACATGAAATTATTTTTATACGCAATTTTTTTCGCCAATTTATTCGTGTATTGAAGACCAACGGTTGAACAACTTGAAAAATATTATAAATGGAATGGTTGAAAAAATGTCAGATCACACTCGTATGGAAGTTTATACCAATATCGGACATAGCCCTATAATTTGCCGAATAATGAACTATTACTATACAATTCGTCGCTACAATAAAATGAATAAAGAGAAATTACCAAAAAAGATAACAGTGGAGACTTGGTTATTTATTTTTTTTGCAACTTAAAAGAATTATGATAAGTATGAATTCAATATCAATTAAAAATATAAACTGCTAACTTTGTTTTTGATTGCTTATTTTTAGTTAATATGTACATACATTTCAATATCAAAAGTAAATATGTACATATATTTCAATAAAACCCTGTTTTATTTATTGAAGAACAAAATTATTGCAAACTGATTATCGTATTTTGTATATATCATAGTTAGTTCATTGATTGATCCGCTTTCAAATAGATTATGCGAGGTTTTCCTGTATTCGTGTCCTCCACTTTTAGACAGTTACGGCACGAGGACGAGTGACCAACGATCCAAAATAGCGATCATTTTATAAATTCTTAATGTCATATCTAAAATAAATATATTCAGCTTAGTTGCCTTATGGTATTACAAACTAAGATAATCAATTACAAAAGAGTTACGAAATACTAGTAATTAACTTGGATAACGGCGGTGGCTTAAATTTTCTCAGTAGGGTTAGCAAAATTAGCTGTACGCTTGAAATATTTCCTTCCGTCACAATATACAGAATTCATTTTTTCAAAAGTGAAATCACTGAGTAAGTGAAAATTATTTTTATTTTATCACGGATACTAAATTATTAAAATAAAAAAATAATTGTTTGTTGACACATTAACAGTATAATTATATGCGGTTCAATATACTTGATTAGTATAAATCATAGATGGTCATTATCTTCGCCAAGTGACGGAATATTTTAATCATATGTAGTTATTACCATATCTCATTATTTATAAAAGGTATTTTATTTTCAATCGATATTTAACACTTTAAACCGTATACTTAACTCTTTGACTCCTAGTCACGATGTATATGATCTTGCTTTGTACGCCAGAGATTTTTAAGATATTAAAACATGCAAGAAAAGTAATTTGACTTATAAAATTTGACACTAACAGATGTTTGGTGTGACTTCGCATCATATGTGTCATGCGTATGCATTAGTGAGTTTATGTCGAAATGATTTTCTTGACCTAGAATATTATACAGTTAGTAAGAGAAATCGTCCCGACTCACGGGTGAGTTGTTGGCGTACAGGGCACATCATCGCCCGACTCATCGGTGAGTCGCTATCGTGCATACGGTTAAATACAACGAGTGGGTTCTTCCTTAAGTAAATTTATTTTAATTATTAGAACAACATGTTATATATACTGACAATACTAGATGAAAAATGAATTTAAACAAAAAATATATGCTTTATGTAAAATTTCAATAGTCAGAATCTTTAGGAAAAACAATTCAAGAGAAATGAGTCGTAACCTAAGATACACCAATAAAACCAAATACTCGTATCACTGGTATAAAACAGAGATATGCAACATTATTCTAACTACCCGAAGAACCGAGAATATCAGCTGTATTTTGTTCTGTTTCAGAGTACACGTATTAAATTATACTGGCAGTAGCGATGCCAGTACAAATGAAGATGTAATGTCAGCAGGCACTATATATATAAATATATGTGAAATATATAATTTAAACATGCTTGTAAATGTGAATACGCCATAAAAATAAATGATGGACTGATATAGTATGAATAAATAGTTTTACCTATTTTGGTAAGTCTTCATTTTGTTGTTAGTGTTCTCACAAATTATTCAGCCTGATGATATCAGATGAAGGTGAAAATCAACTCGCAAGTAATGAATTGTACGCAAGTATACTTGCGTAATATATTTTCCCAAATTGGGACTACAAACACGAGATAATTAATACTTCACTGAAGCTTAAACTTAAAACATTGAATACGTTCACTTGGTACACCAAGCCACGCAATTTTATGAAACGAGTATTGAATTAAGTGAGGTTCAAACGTTTACAGAATTATATTTATGATAAACTAAAAAATAAATAATAAACAATTTACTTCAATCAAATTTATTTACTATAATAGATTGATTATCGATAAATCCTAGCGGCCGTTGACGTGACAAAGTGACAAACTAACCGCAACCGTAAATCAAAATCAGAATAGTTTTGAATAAAACCGTATGCTCCACATGATTGCCCATTTAGATGTTTACATATCATAAATAATTTCGAGTATAGAATCAATTTCCATCGATGACAATAGTAATAAATTTGTGGAAAATTGTTTTTCTGTATGCAGCACGGATCAATCCATTGATTAGATTGTGTACTAATTGTATTAGACGATAAAAAAATTATTACATTTGTGCAGGGCCGTGTGGTAGAATTTCTCAGTATCATACAAATATTTTAAAAAGTGTCGCCACTCTCGCGCCTAATTTTTTTATTTTCTCGTTCATAAATATTGCGCTTCCTTAGATAACTTTGCCGCCTTACTGCGTAATATAATAAAATATTTGCGCCCTCGTACGGTTCGTGCTTTTGGAACATTTGTATTGATTTCGCTACTTTTGGCGCCGCTTACATGATACCGCCTGATGCAACAGCGTCTCTGCTTCATAGCACGCCATGGCCCTGTATATCTATCTGTATGCAAGTGACCATATTACCACAAGGCCAAGGTAACCATTTTTTTTTTAACGATAGATATTTACAATATAACAAATAATACGTTATTGTCTTTTAAACTTTTCAAAATTCTTCTTCTTCGCCTCCCAAGTTGGAAACCGCTGGTTTAGATGCAAAACGTTACTGTTGGCTTGTCTATACTATATTCATCATTTGAATACCAAACAACGGTATATAGTATGTTAAGATAAAAATAGGTGCTTCACATTTTTCTAGGGGACATTCTAAATATTCCATATTATGTTCCACGCGCGGAACCTGAAAAAGTTGAAATAAGTACGCTAATAAATAATTAACATGGTTATCGTTGAACCGATTGAAATCGATTTTTTATTTTTGTTCACAATAAAATAAATCTAGAATGCAAATATCACCTTGTAGTTCCATAATCCACGCGTATTTCAATACGGCATCATATGAACAATTACTATTAAAATATAAACGTGATAGTAATATTAAAAGTCAATATTAACTACTGCCAATCGAATTATGTGATACAAAAAACATAACCTTATTTATAATAAATGTCAACTACAGTGGCGGATTTAACTATAGGCGCACGAAGCGCGCGCCTCGGGCCTACAAATTGCCTCATTACAAATGGACTAAAGTAGAAAGTATTAAGATAGCGTTAGAATATTGGAAGTTATTAAGTTATACTTATAAAAACGAGAAACTACGAGATTTCGGAAGAATACGAAATTTGAATTTATAATATAGCGCGAGACCTAAAAACGAGAAACCACAAATTTCTCGACAAAACTATAATTATTCAACAAAAAGGAGGGCTTATTCTTTTTAATTATGTAGAATTCAAATATCATTATTTAAAAATATTTTTTTTACTTCCAAAAAGGATGTATCCTCTAGATATTCTCTTTATCTAGAGTTGAACCTTGATATATGATTTCTTGTTACTTTTTTAGGTCTCGCGCCTAAAAGTCTTCAAGTCAAAGAAAATCAGTTCACTGATAAAGAACGGTTTGCCGATCCCTGGATTAACAGATTGAGCGTTATAAAAACACGCGAGGAAGGATTTGGGACCACTGTCTTAATAGAATAAAAACACACAGTTAGGTTGGTGAATTTCCAAGCGGTGTAAAAATACTAAAAATATGCGAGTTTTTTAACTAAAAATTTAAGTTACTCCACTCATACACAAGATACAGGAATAGGTGGATAAGACGTTAAGACGTTAACGTGCCGAGAGAGTAGAGTTGCGAATTCAAATCCCATAGTTGCAGGATTTTTTTAAATTTAAAAATTCATGACTTGATGCCCAACGGGTTGAGTAACGAGTAACAAAAACAAGTTAAAATAGGTCTTTACAATGCGGATATACATATACTCCATTTCAGGAAAGGTTATCTTACATATTATCAAACAGCTAAAAAAATGAGAAACGATAATTTTTGAGAAGTAACTTAATACACGCGAACTAAAAAACAAGAAATTATAATCTTGTGAAGGAAAAATTAACTGTGTAATTATGTAATGTTTTTTTTTACATATCAGATTACAATAATTTGAAAAAGTTATAGTATCTAAATAAGAAAAAAAATCCGCGAAGAAAATATATCGGGGCTACTACGGATTATGATGTTTACAAAAAGTGCACAAAAAGACGTACTAAAGTGTCAAATTGTATTTATCTTTCATTGCATGGTATGCTACGTTTCCAATCATAATATTTTCTAGAACGCTTCTTTGAGTTTTCAGAAAGAGATGCTGTGACAATCGATGAATCATCAGTAAAAAAACATTTAAAACAACATCAATCACGAGGAAATAAACGCAAAGTCATCCCACCGGATGAAGATTTAGTAATAAGACCATCTTGTAATTTGTTTTAATCCTGACACTTAATTAGCCGTCATCACTTTGATAGCTTTTTGAAATTCAGTTCTCAAGCAGAGTAGTTTTTGCAAGTGAATTTTCTAAATGATTTTTTAACGAAATAAAATATTTTTTGATACTCTCACACGGCTAAATTTTTAGATTTTAAGATAACACAAAATATGGCATTCATAAATCGTTTTCATAAAAAAAATTCAGGGAGCTTTTTGCAACTCGGCGACTCAAATATCTCCGTCCCTCATAATAGAGAGAGACAGATGGATAACAATATAAATCGTCCATTCGTGTTGCGACGCTGAATGTAAAAACGCTTGAAAATTCATTTTTCAGTTTTCGTATGCCAGCTATGTAAATCAGCGGGTAAATCTTTATTAATTAAAAAAAAATAGCAATAATAAAAGCTTTTACTGAAGAGATCTTTTACTTTACGTCTAGATTTTAATATTTTTCTACAGAAGTGCGCATCTAGGTTTTAGGTACACTTTTTAGGTTGTACCCCTGATCACCCGTCGTGCTCGCTCTTGTCAAGAACTGCTGTGCAAAGAACTCATGACGCTAATATTTTTTTTACATTTCCGATAATAATAATTTAGTACACATTATTCAAACAATATTAACACCTTGAATATTCTGAACGCATATTTGATCAGGTTTTGTGAATATTTTGTTCACATTCATAGGCAAAAGTTGATTATTACGCAAATCAAGGCACACAAATATAATTTTAATTCATACATCGAATTATAACGTAACACATTTGCCATTTCCGTAGTATTGCTTTAGGACAGGACTAGACTATCTGCGGCCCGCGGCGTCCTCTTATGTGGCCCGCGGTCATAATCTCCTTTAAGTTATATATACAACTATTAGATATGGCAGTACTAAAAAAATAGAAACTATAATTTTTGGAAGGAAGTAAAAATTTAAAAAATTGGAAACATAATTGGAACAAAATTTACAATTATTTTTATTTATTAGTGGACCTTGGAATATTTTCGGAGATCAATGTAATATTTTATGATTTTAAAGTGGGGTAATTTGGGTTGGCCGGACCTGCTCTAGGAGTTCAAATGAAAATTTATGCGAAACTTTGAGTCCTCATTGAAATCACGGACGCCAGCCTTTCAACCGACAAAAATATTTAGGAAATATCTATTTATGCTATTTCATTTGAAAATTTAATCGTGGAATATTCAATTATTGGCCGATTTCACTTCGAATCAATTTGTTTTTTTCAAACTAAATGATCAACTTTCTTCAATGCATTCTTTTTCGCAAATAAAATATTACATTGTATGTATTCAATTTTTGGCTCATTGAAATCTTTTAATGCAAACAAAAACAGGATAAAAATTTCGTTGTCTTTTATCCGATGAAAAACTCAACTAATATAAGTATATGGCGTAGCTACAAATTCAGCGCGTTGGAGCAAGTAAAATCGCTGCGCCCCGTATAG
This sequence comes from Rhyacophila evoluta, assembly GCA_022683975.1. NCBI lineage: Eukaryota > Metazoa > Arthropoda > Insecta > Trichoptera > Rhyacophilidae > Rhyacophila > Rhyacophila evoluta. The sequence continues at coordinate 412 of JAGVSQ010001672.1, read as the reverse complement.
TTTCTCGTTTTCGTTAGGTCTCAGAGTTGTTTCTCGTTTTAACTCTAGTGCTAACTTTACTTCACTTATACGATTTGTGCGCTTGGAGCAGCTCGCTCCAACTGCTCCCCGGTAGCTACGCCACTGACCCGAATGACAGTTGGTAGCTTTATTAGTAATATGACTTTATTAGTTTATTGACTATTCGCACAAGGTCTTTGACTGATGGCCTATACTTTACAAAATTATAATAATTCAGTCAATCAATATCTAACAAATTGCGCTAAATTCGTTCTTGAGAATTTTTTATCCCAGCATGTATTTGCAATTGATGGTGCATATTATACATTCTTCTGGGTTGTATATAAGTATCCTCTAAATCAACTTTTATGTTAGGAGACTATATAAATATTGAAAAAAAACGGAATCATAA
>JAGVSQ010001671.1:0-27973 GCA_022683975.1 Rhyacophila evoluta | reverse complement strand
GTCATTTTGGCCAAAAATGCACTTAGTGAGTTTTACCTTTATATAGACGATATGTCCGCCTAACGTCATGAATACTATGTTAGTTTTTTCATATGGCTTATATTACGTCATTTAAAATAAAATTAGCGTTTAACTACAGATATTGCGCCAAATGACATGATCTGCTTCAATTATGTTTCAATTTAAACTTATCGCATGTATAAGTGCAGTCAGTTATCTTTTTGATTCCTTAAATCAGTCGATTGATCTTGACAGAGCATTAAGGATAATAATATTTTATTGTTGTTCCTGATACAAAAAAGAATTTCAAAGATCGTCGACCTTTTTAAAGTTGGTTGGTACACATTGTTTTTTTTTTTAAATATTATATTTAAGGTTGTCATATTAAGAATAAGAAAGGTCCGCTGTTAAAGTAAAAAGTTGTATTCGTTATTGGAGGATTATCACGCATTCTCGTTGGGCCAAAAGAGAGTGTCATTCACCTTAGGCGTCGATGCATTTTATTCGAAATACACGTGAAAGAGGAACTAATATGTTTAATTGTTTATATTTCGTATTCATTCCACATTCTCTTATTGTCAATAACCTAATAACATTTTGTCTACCGTTAATAAATTCTTGGCAAACCATCATTATATTAAAATATATATTAAATACAATCCCATAAAATTCTGTAATTATTTAAAAGAGAAAAATGTCTGAATTTTATGTATCATTATAATCAGCTGTCGTTTTCGGTGAAGACGTCCACAAGCCTTCTTAATAGCAATGATTTCGCAAAATCTAGTTACTTTAAGGATGATGATTTAATCAGTATGAAAGTATTGAGTGCCACTGGATGATGAAAGATTTATAATAAGTCGACTTTCTCATCTTTGAGCATGTTTGGCGAATTTTATTAGGTTGTACAAATTTGTATGTCTTCTTGCCTAATCGCCTTAACACATAGTTTTGTTACAATGAAGTAATAGTATTTACACGTAGAATGGGAGCATCGTTGATTTAAATGATGTTGATTTAAAAAATACGGATGTATCATGTTCATGTATAGTATATACAATTTACAAAGTGCAAAGTAATATAAATTTAAAATAATATTCGACAATCTTCTTTTGTATTTATATACCCAAAATAAGGGATAAATCTTCTAAAAATTTTGATAATCCCGACAAATCTTACACAGTTGACAACCCTACTGTATTATATGTGACCATGTTTTATTGACTTCTTCGAAAAATACGAAAATTCGCTAAGACTGAAAGAATATATTGTAAGATTTAAGCCGAGACAAAGATGCAGATTTATTCGCGCAAAAAGAGCAAAAACGAAAATGTAAAAAGTTTTTCGTTTTTTTTTTCTCCGCTTTCGACTGAGTAAGTACGAACTTCGCGCAATTTGCGATTTCTTCGAATTTCGGACATCGACTGACTTAAGGCTAACCTTTCTTCAATGATTGGGTGAACTTTAAGACCGAAGTGTTTTGGGATTCAATTTTAATGTCGAATAAAATCCATTCAAAAAATGTTTTAAGCTCGTAAATCACCTTTTTTGCTCAGTGTCTAACAATAAAAATTATCTTAAATATGAAATAATGAGCATATGTTGGGATGAATGTTAGTTTACCTCCAGACGGAGCATATCGATACAGTACCGTGATAGTTGACGACAGAGTTTTAGTACAAAAATCAGGTGAAAATTATTTTTTGGGGATATCGATCAAGACGACAAACGTATTGTACATTTCTTTATTAAAAAAATATACTACATTTAATTCGAAATCTATTTAATATCGAGTAAAAAAGACGCGTGGTTAATTTAATAAGTAAAAACTCATGACTTAATTTTGGAAATGCGAATATTTATAATGGTCAATGTTTTCATTTTAAAAAATATATGCGATAAAGTTATAAGTGGATGGATGTCTACAATATGTTGACAAGCTATTTTTTCGAGTCCTGCATCTAAATACACATTACACCCATATTTATTTTTAGTACATGAACTCCTGATCACTGGTACCGAATTGCTTATCAATACAGTCATGAAGCTAAAAGAAACGAGCAAATATCTACCCAAATTCTATTGGATTAACTACAGATTACTACGTATTTTTTTCAGTCAAGCATTAATTAGCCATCATATTTATATTTTAAATATATGATGATTGAAATTGGACTACGTATAGTGAATTTCAAATACGTACAATACTTAGGGCCATAGGAAGGGACATTTGCAAAGGACACGAAGAGTTTTCTGCAACTTAATTTTATTAAAATAAATGATTTTCATAATTAAATTAATTTCTTAACAGTGCTTTTGATATTTAGCTATAGAAAAAATAGAACAGAGAGGTGCCATGTTTGATATTTGCCAAGGGCGCCTAAATCATTGCTACGTCTCTGATTACATTTAAAACTAACTATCCAGAATATATTAAATTACGCAATTAGTGTATATGTTCCAGTTGTGTATTACTTATTCCAGTTAGTTAGTTTCTTTGTTATAATTGAAGCAAGTCTTTTAGCTTCTTCTAGAAATGCGATCTTGTTAATTTTCTGTTTACGTGAAACTTCAGTTCTATTAGCACTAGTGACTGAAAATAATTATCGTGAAACTGTTTTACAAAGTGATATTTCAGATTTAATATTGTGGTTTTTTTTTCATTGTCATTATCAGCTGAAATCTATCCATACTTAGGTGAAATTGTTATTCAATCTTGTCTATTTTGTAGTGTATTTTAAAAAGTAGCTGGGAATATTTTTTATTTTATCGCTTGTAGAGACCTTACATTAATTAGTGGATATGAAAAACCGATTAATATATGGAGTAAACATTTTTATTTTTTATTATTCACAGCACTGCTTGCGTCTCTGAATCAATTGGATGGGAGAAGACAAGCCACTGTTCCCGCACTGGACTACTCCAAATATGTTAAACGGTATGGTAAAGAATACAACTGAAATTAAAAACAGAATTGATTGTAATATTTTATATTAAGTTGAATTCTACATTATATTAACTTGTTGATTAATCAACTAATAGATTGAATACAAGATTTTTAAGGGATATATTATTTTCTCAGCATGTAGGCAAATTTGTTATCAAATAATATTAAAGTAAATCTGTGTTCCGATATGCCTATTGGCTTAATAAGGATCAATATATAATCGGTTTGCTTTCCAGATTTGGTTCTGCGCTCGAGTGTGGATCTTCGTATTGCAAAGACATGGGCTACCGAGAACACTTCCACTGCATGGACTGCACCAACAGATTGTTCTGCAAGAAGGAAGAGATGATACGGCATTTCAAGGTAAATATATTTTTTGAACTGTTAAAACTTTACAGCAAAATATTTATTTTTAATACACATATACACGTAATGGCTATGTTTTTCAAAATTGTTTACATTGTATCGATAATCGAAATTATATTATATAAATTCTTTGTATAGGGTCTAATTTTGATGCGTCTTATTTTAGTTTAATAAAATATTTTTCTTACTCCTTAGTGGCACAAGAAACGTGATGAATCGTTGGTTCATGGATTCATGAGGTATTCACCGTTAGATGACTGCAGTGAACGGGGAGGCGGTTGTCCTCACAACCGAAGTCAAACACACTACCACTGCATCCAAGATGGCTGCGATAAGGTTTGTTAATACTTTTTTCAATTGCTTATTGATAAAAAATGATTTTTTATTAAATCTTATACTTTTGTTTCTAGGTTTACATATCGACATCTGATGTCCAGATGCATGCCAATTACCACCGAAAAGACTCTGCCATTCTTCAAGAAGGTTTTCAAAGATTCAGAGCTACCGAAAGATGCACAGCACCTCATTGCGCATTCAGAGGACAGCGAACAACACATTTTCATTGTCGGAGACCAGGCTGTCGGTATACTTTCAAGAATAAGGCTGATATGGGTGAGTGTGTAATTAAACTATTTCTAAAAGTAACTTTTGTTTAAACTCGTGTTTTTTATATTGTCAAATTTATTATTCATATCTTACATTTTTGTTGTTATACAAAATTATTAGCACAAGACAATGAAACCCTATCAAAAAATACTCGAAATCCTCTTATTATGTTGAGAACCTTACAAATCTATGAAATTTGAAAGAATATATTAATTAGTATAATATATACCGTCATGATTATTATCAGAAATGATATCAGCATTTGTTTTAATGCAGCCAATTCTTTGTTTGCAGAGAAACACAAGACGTACCACGTGAAAGATGAGCAGCTAGCTAGAGATGGATTCAAAAAGTACATGAAGAATGAGCCCTGCCCATACAGAGAATGCAGGTGGGAACACTAATACTAAATGATATTGAGGGACAATGTATTTGTTTCATTTAGGTCAAGATGTTTGAGACCGACTAGAATATTGGAATAGTTCTGCTCCATCTATATAATAATACATATAATAATATCTATTAATGAGGCACTTTTTAGCTTGATGTTCAAGATAAACTATCGTGAAAATAAATAGAAACAAAAAAAAGTAAAAGTTAAATACACTGGTTGAAAATTTTTTGCATTATCCGGCCACTGCAGTGTATCAACGTTCCTAGCATGGCCTGATTTAATTTGAGTATGTCATGTAGGATTATTTTTATGACATTATTAGCAGTTTGCTATCTGCTATTTGAAATGACTTTGTCAAACATTTATCATTCCTGTATCACTATTCACTATGAAAATCTTTCCATTGTATTTTCATTGAAGTCAATAATAAAATAAGCCACTTGATAGAATTCACTCCAACTGAGATATTTGAATAAATCTACCATCAATGCCAACAACAATGTAAAATAGCAAGCTTATTCATATTATTTTCAATCCTGTCTATAAGTTCTACTTTACTTGTAATGAAATTATAAATGTAATCGCTTATTTCAAATGTGATTTAAAATATGCTCATATTATGCTAATTATAATTACATAATATGACAAATGTACGATATAAAATATCTCACATAGTATTATCTCACTGGAAAATTCATTTTAAATAGGTGTCTAGACTTCTTAGCATGGATATAAGACTTTCTTGGTATTCACTCATTCATTACTTCGCCGAGGGAGAAGATAGATAATGAAAGAGACAACATCATAAACACATTTCGTGTATACAAATATAAACAATATATGTAAATACTTTCTTACTAGTTTGTTTCACAGAAAACTATGGAATAAAGCAATGATACACATTTTTCATAGATTTTAGTGAAAAGAGTTCAGTGTAGAAACCTTGCCTATTTATGTCTTACATATTTTAAATTGTTCATTTTTATTTGTACGTAATAATTATACTTGTATTTAACTAAAAAGTATTTCTTTCGTAAATATGTTACATTAACCATAGTAATTATTAAATGCTAATTTTCTCATTTATTGTCTTCTCAGGTTCAGTAGAATGTGCAATCATATCCATTGCATCAGACCTCGTTGCAATTATGTTCTGCATTCTTCAAGTCAACTTTTCTCTCACAAAAGGAAGCATGAACGCAAGGACCAGGAGTTGAATTATAGGTGAATGTTATATTTATACATATAAAATGCTATTGATTATAACTTGGAGATCAGTGAATAATTTTGTTTTATAAAAGACTAATAGATGTAAGCAGCTCGTAGAAATCTTGTTATTTGTAACTTTTGTATATTTGACACTTTTATTTGTATTTAAAAACTAATCCTCATAAAAACTATTTATAAATGGCTCTGTATTAGAGTGGAGATGATAATTCATGTTTCTCATTATTTCCAGCCATCCATCAGGATTGTTTCAACCAGCTCCATCTGAAGACTCTTCGTCCCTTCACATGAAAATGAAATGCTCACCAAAACCTATGGGAATGTATGATCAGCTCGATGAAGATTCCATGCCCTGTTCGATACAAGCTTCCTCCCAACCTCCACCACTCATTCCTCTTCAGTCCGCCATGGACCTAACATCCGCTGATGCTATAGGAATTGAGCAACATCAACATGCCATGGTAAGTTATATTCATAATAATACCAATTTAAACAATCAGTTTAGTTTTCTGTAAACTATTATAAAATTAAATACTGGCAAATAATCAATTCAATAAATTTAAAAGGAAAGAAATATCTATTCATGATTTGAGAATTTTTCCTTGCAATACCTGAAAACTATAAGCGTAGTTGGTACAAGTAAAAAAAAAAAAAACAGGACAGTCTACAACATTGTAAAATATTTAAATTTATGGTTCATTTTTGAGGTAAATTATGATTATAAATGAACCTCATATATTAAAAAAATATTTGATTGATAGACTGAGCCGTAACATCGGGTTAGGTGTGTTTAAATTGTTGACTTTCAACTCTTCGAGAGACTTTTTCCTATATTATAAGGTTCAAAAAGTCAGGCCTCACAGGTTTCTTTATTATATATCATTCCCATGCTTATTTCAGTCGGTGCTTGGGAAATATATTCATACCTTTAACGGAGGGACTGATGCGGAGGATAAGTGCGATAAATGCAGCGCTTTCAACAAGCACTATCACTGCAAGGCTGAGGGTTGCAATTTGGCTCACAGGTATTAACAACTGTCTTTGACACTTGACAAATATACAAATATTGGAAATAAATTAACATTTTTTCACATTAGAATGGCTTTATACTCAGAGGTAAAGCTTCCGTATTAATTGTTTTAATTATAAACTGAACACATATTATACAATATTATGTTACATAGAGTATTACACAACTAATAAAAATATTTCAAATTGATTTATTTATACACCATTCATTTGACTGAAATTTTTGGATTAGAATTCTTGCTAAATGTTTTAACATTACTACAATTTGTAGAAACCTCGACATTACAGTATCACATTTAATTTTTTATCAATATATTTATTTCAGCTGTCAAAAGACAATGATCCAGCATGCTTTGGAGCATGAGCACCAGAATCAAGTGACTGAAGATTACTTCCAAACATCCACAAAGGAAGAGTCATGTGGAAGTCCTTCCTGCCAACATATTAGAGAAATTACACACTATCATTGTAATTGGGTAAGTGTTGCATTAATTAATGATGTAATTAAAGGAGTATTATATATTTTTCCTTTATCATTTCATTGATTTTTCTCATTGATTAATTTTAATATTCTTTTTGTAGGAAAACTGTGGCTGCATTGTTATACCATCAGATGATCAGCCATTCCGCCGCTTAGAACATTTCCAGCAGCACACTCTGCTTTCTCCGATGTCTCCTCCATTAAATCGCTTATCTCACAGCCTGACGCCTAATGCCATCCAAGCTCTTACTCCTGCCGTGTCTCTACAAGGCCTCACACCGGCAGCGCTACAAGCTTTAAATCCGGCCACTCTTCAGGCACTGAATCAGGCTTCGGTACCTCTGCCAGTTCACCCATGTCAGGCTAATTCTTTAGATGAGATGTTCAGCAGAAAAAGGGGAAGGCCTCCCAAGAATCGGATTGTAGAAGTCTGGGCTGATCATGTGAGTATCATAATTTTTAGAAAAAATATACTACTGTTAAAGATATTTACGGTGGTTATCTTTTAACCACAACTTTATATATCGTAGTGCTTAAAAAAAAGTAAATGTTACTTTTTTGCTTCTCGATCTACAAAATATGTATGCAATTAGAGCCTATGCCTTCCCCATATTGTAGTGTGCTTATGTAACTTTTTGAATTTGAATTTTGTCACCGATATCGAAAGAACACATAACTCGATTTTTTGTGTTACATGTATGTTTACATTATGTGTTGAGACAAAAATGTGCCGATGAGACAGGAGATTGAAAAATTAATCTTTACTTTTTAAAGTTTCAACCAAAGAATCTAATTACGTGTTCTTGCAATATTGGTGACAATATTGTAAATGTGGAACAAGGGTTTTATGGATAAAGGCAATCCAAAAAATGAAAGCATGACACAGTTAAAAGTTTTCGGATTTTTTTCCACTTTAAGTTACCACTAGTGTTAATATACACTTAATGACTTTATTAATCCTTTCATTGTCACACATTTAAGAGTTGCTTTAATTACTTTAAAAGATTCTAATGTCTTATTATATTATTATATTATTACATTATATTCTAAATTACGCTAAAAATAACATCACTGATTTGATTTTTATTTCTTAGGCAACACCACAAGCTGTCTTCACATCGTTCAAGCTTCCGAAAAGTAGTCAATCTTCACTGTCGCAATCACCATGCAATGAAGAATTTTCTGTAAGTCTCTATTTGATAGATAATCTTCTAAGAATCTTAGTGTTGAATAAATGTCCATGAGCAAATATTTGTGATAATGACCGTACTTTCATAAAACATCATAAATGAGAATTTGTATCTTTCTTTTACAGCGCACCCGCTTCCCAAACTTTGAATCGTTCACAGGCATAGATTCATGCGGCCCACACTACCCTTCCTGCCGACTTCGCTCATCTCGCTCTCATCTGCACTGTTCTCGCTGCAATCACTCAACAGAAGATCATACTGCTATGGAACAGCACTCTAGGGATGTTCACTCTTCTCATCGGTTACTGGACGGTTTTGAGCACTGTACCGGAACTAGCGATGCTTGTCCTGTGCCGTCAACTTTACGGTCTGCCGGCCTGAATGTACACTTCCACTGTGATGTATGTGGGCAAGTGATAATTCAGTATGCCGCGCTGCCAGGACATAAGCACAGCAAAGGTGGTCAAGACTCAGAGACAGAAGTCAGAGACTATTCGATGAAGAAGGAATCTGACAATTTCCACCCAGCCAGTTTGTGTATTATCAAGAGTGAGAATCCGGATACAGATATGGGAAGCGTTTCAGGTTGGTCTATGATTAAACGATATCTTGCTTATCTATGAATGTAATTTGATTGAATGATTGCTATTTTCATATAAAAATTTCATATAATAATGGAAACTTCTTCCTAATTAATTTTACAATATTTTACAAAGTCACAATATTAAAAGTAGTCATATTTTTTTTTTCAATAAAATATCCCTCATTTCTCTACCAGCAGTGGTGAAGGCAGCTGGAACATTCTACCCTTCATCCCACGATAGATCGGCAGTTTCTCCGCGGCCTAATCCGACCACGTGTCAACACTGTTTGCGACCTCGTGACACCGGCCACGTCTGCCCTCAAATGCTGGCTGCACATCATCATAACCAGCAATCACACACTTTTGATAATCCAACTCCTGGACTAGCTGCTACTAAGGTGAGAATAAGTTTTGGTAATTAAATTCTATAAATTATATATACTGGTCTAATTCTAAGCATGTAACATAATATAAGTATTTTGTGAATATTATCACATATTACTATAGCATCATTGGACTCTCATATATCATCATTGTTTTAAATCATTGATAATATTTCAGGAAACATTGGAACGAGAGTATCCTGAGATTTCTATTCTTCCATCAACTGCATCTTCGACTCCATCTCCTTCTGCTCAGCGTCAGCCAAATCAAAGCTCAATAAACTTAGCACAGGGACAGGCCCAAGGAAATCAGTCACAGGTAGAAAAATCTGTTAATTAATGGTATTATAGCAAATATATGCCATTATTAATACATTGCTTGATTCTTATAACACAAATTAATCATAAGATTTTTTTTTTATTTTTAGTATATCGTAAATTGAATAACTAACAAAATGCAATAGTTATTTCATTTCATATGTACTTCAATCTATCTTATTAATTAGTGATTTTAATATTAAAAATATATTATTTCAACAGGCGCCAGGTCAAGCAGTTCATAGTCTTTTATTACAACAGTATCTAGCTCAAGCAACGACTGGTAAACCTCCGCAAGGACTGCAAGAACATCTCAAGTATCAACAGTTTGGAGGACCGGTACTTTCACCATCACAACTTGTGCAAATGGCATACCTTAGTAACAGGTTTGTAAAAAATAAATTAAATGTACCATCAACAACTGAAACTAATTAAAATTCACACCACGAAGCTTGTTAGAATACCTCTTCCCAGATTTATCAAATCAGTAATAGAAATGTAAATTCTTTAGGTCTTCATTTCCTCTTTATCCCGGGATGATGTATCCGCCAGAGCTTTTGATGGACCAATCTGGCCTTCTTTCTTCTCCACCCGGAATGTCTTCTTCCATCAAGACTGAAAAGGATGTGGACTTGACAGGCAAAAGGTAGGTTGAATCAAATATCTTAAATAAATTTCTGCATTACATAAAATGTAAAATACTCATTATAGCCTCGATTTAATGGACTAACATGGGTGTGGGGGTGTCGTTAAAGCCAGATGTCTGATATATAAAAAAAACAGTTTTCTGACTGTATTTTTTTATTATTATTATTATCATCATTATTATCAGATTTAAGACAAGAATCAAGTTTTGTTTGCACTTTCGAAGTATATTGTTTTTTTATAATCAACCATCTAAAATTATGAAAATTTTCTTCAGCGTTATTCTGTATGTTCTACAGAAATCAAGAATTTCTAGCCCCTCTAAATCTATGTGTGCATCTTGGCAATCAAATAATTTTCCAATGTTTGCATTTTAACTTCTTTAGAGATATTTTGTCCATTATGTCTGAAGTCCGTTATATCGAGGTCAGTTTTATCCAGGTTTTACTGTACCTGTAAATACATATTTATAAAATGGGTTCACTGACAAAAATCGACTATTTGTGACAGACCTCTTCTACATTGTAACAGCCTAATCCAACCTGTTGGATGAAATTTAAGTAATTTTTAAATAAATATTCATTTGGATCTTGGACATGAATATCATTATTCTCTCTTTCCAATCCCTGACTTTTAAAAGAGGCTTAACTAAATTGTTTTTACAGCTATTTCCATTAAAGTATCTTTTATAATGTGCTCCATCTTATAGTTACAATTGTGAACAACACAACCAGATTATTTCAATGCATATTGGTATTGAATATCGAAAAGGTTTTTTTTTAATTATTGCTCTTTACTGATATAGAAGTCATGCAGCGCGAGGTGTACCAAGTATGAGAATGCTGAAAGATGAACCAATTCCTGAAGGCTACCTAAGATTCCGATTCAACGAGGATTGCAAATACCAGCATTGTGGATATAGGTAAAAAAATAATATAAATATCAATATTCCTACAGTTAATGGTATGGAAATATTTCTTATTTATATCTGGATAATTATTATTGTCAGACGCACACTGTTTTATAGAAAGTCCATTTAATTATTTTTAACAGGGAACATCAAACTCATTTCCACTGCACCAGGCGGGATTGTGGATACTCATTCTGTGATAAGACAAGATTTGTTCAACATACCGCTAGACATGAAAGGTAATTCAATCTTGCATTAAGTTTTTAGTCTAATTAGCTCACATAATAAATACTCTTTTCACAAAAAAATATATTATATTATAATAGTGTGCCACTATTCAATATTATATTATTTTGCAATTGAATGATATTTTTGGCACATTAACATGCTGTGAGTCTTACTTAAGACTTACTTATTTTAGCCCTTAGGCAAGTTTCATCTATTTATACTGTCAACATTAAAATAAGCCAACGCTTATAATTTCTTGTTTATTGTTATTGAGGATTTTTTTTGAATATTTGTATATCAGCTTATCTTGAAACATAATCTGCCATGTACTAACTTCCTTTATGTTTTCCCCGACACGACATGCATTTTATTAAATTGCTACAGCCAATTAATTAATCTTAAATTATTTATAGGTTGGACACATTGATGGGTGGAGATTTTCAGCAGTATCGTGCAAATGTATTCTGTGGCCGACAAGACTGTGCCCACGCTACTAACTTTGGTAAGACATATTTTTGAACAATTTTAAATATTAAGCAATGAATTTTTATAACATTTAGGCTTAAGCAAACAGTGTTTGATGTAAATATTGCGGTTTAATCATTCTGAATAATACTGCTATGATTTCAAAGTATTACAAATATCTATTTATTGTTTAGGCGCTACCCAGAACAAAGCATCTCACTTTCATTGCCTAAAGTGTGAGTTTGTTTGCACGGACACGAACAAAGTGGTCGCGCACCGACGCCAGCACCAGAAAATGGATTCTATTCAGGCAGCCGGCTTCGAGAAGTTTTCCAATAATAAAAGTGAGTAGGTATTGCAACATTTCACTATTTACAGTAACGTAATTTTAAATACTGCTTAACTTCATTCTCACTTAATCATCAGTAACCAGCATTTAAAATTGGTAAATAAAGAATTTCCGTTTTGCTCTTCCGCTTGTCTTTCATTTTTAGTTACTAGGCTGTGTATCTTTCCTAGATTATTTTTTTTGTAAATCCAGTATTATTCCAGACATTTAATTAATAGTACTTCATGTATACTAGTCAATCGTTTTACCAAGTATTTGTTTAAGTAGAAAAAAATTGAGTTTTCATTCATCATCATTTTCAAATAACAGGATATGGAGAGGTGATGAAACCATCACAGCATGTTTTATTACGTATCTATTGAATTATTTCTAATGAAACTTTTATTGTCATCTTGTATATGATCATTTATTTATGTATCAATTTTTAGGTTGCGGATTTGATCCCCAGTGTCTCCATTGTAAGAAACAGACCCACTATCATTGCTTGCAATGTGGTTTTGCAGTTCTTGGCTTATCTCAAATGACCTCTCACAAATACAGACACCAAGAAAATGCACAAGGTGGTGCAGGAACCAGTGGGACATCTGTACCATCTTTTACAGTCAAAACAGAAAACTGTAATACTACTAGGTAAAACTGAACTGACATAGATGAAGTTAACAAATAATTTTAATAATCAATGACCTACATCTAAATGAAAACAGTGAACGAAAATAGCTGTGTGGATTTTAATTTAAAATGACAGTGGCTTGAATTTTTTTGTGTAATAAAATAACACTACAAGAGTTTAACAGTTGTTGACGAAAAAGAGTATACTGTCCATGCTGTCATGTTAAATTGTTATGAAATTTTAAAAATATTCTGCATTTTATATTGCGTTTGCCCACTTATGTTATAAAAATGATTTTTTATTCCTTGGAAAAGCTTTGCATCAGAACGGTGGATGAATATACTTTATCACCATCTTATGTGTAATCGAAAACATCACAAAGAAAAGAAAAAAGTTTTAGATGCTAATTTTTTTGTAATTTTGCCAAAGGGTGATATAAGAAAAATGGTTTAGCGAATTTATTTTTAATTATGTATGATTATAAATCAACCAGACATTTGATGCATGCCAGTGGAGATATTTATATTATAAAATATACATTTGATTACAAAATATATTGTGCTTAGCTGTAAAACGTTTCATACTAAATTATTTTATTATTATAAAGATGTGATTAGGAAGTATTATATTTCTACATTTTTAGTGCTCCATTATGATTAGGCAGCTGAAATTATTGTCAACATATTTCCAAAAATATATCGTAACATCACTATTCTTATTGATATTTAACCATCTTTGTACTTCAAGATGGCACAAGAGTATCAGTATTTTTAATATTTATCGATACCGAACGTAGCCTAACTAATTTCACATTTTATTTCATAATATTTTGTATGTTATGTTAAGCTAGATAAGATTAGGTTTCATAAGGCTACTGTATTGACTTTCAGAGTATTGCCAATTTCACAGTGGTTAATAACTGTTAGGTAGTTCCATTAATATAAGTACCAAGTGAGTATTTGGTATTATTTTGTAAGTAAAATGTATCAATTAATTTGTCAACTTTGTTAATTGGTCCAAATAGATTTTTCTTGGGGTAAAGACCCAGTCAATTTGTCAAATAAAGTTGTGTGATTTTTGTATAGAGATTTCTTGTTAGTATTGTAATGAACCTTAGAAGTACGTCTTTTAATTTTAATCAAAAGCTGTAGAACGATGCCATAGATGTACAAATAAAGGCCTGAAAAGTTCATTAAAAGGTGACTAAAAATTAACGAAATGTAATTAAATGTTTGACTATAATTTTCATACTATTTGTTGAGAAAATGAAAAAATAAATCTCAATATGAGTATTCTAATCCCTGTGAAATACAATATGCACTAAATCTATATACAAATATTCATTTTGAATACTTCTATGTGGATTTACGTTCAATTTGATGCTATGCAGCGTGACTGATACATTTATAAATTATTTACAAAATAAATGTTGCTTTTTTATAATTATATCACTATAACACGGTGTCTAATTCTTTTATTTTTCATTTGATTAATCTATTATCTTGTCTGAATTGTTTTATTGGGGTTAGAATAATACAGCAAAGAAATAAGATTGTTATTAGTAAAAAAAAAATTGAAATAGTTTTCAGTTTGAAATAATGTAAATTAAATTTTTATAATATAACATATCAAATTATTATTTTGGTGTTCTGATTTAGATGTAAATAAAAATGACAAAACAAACATTGATTATTATGTCAATTACCAGTAAAAATGGGTTATAACTATGTGTAAAATAATGACATTACTAACCAATTTCGTGAAATGTCATCAGTTTTCATAAAATTATCTTAAAAATGAAACAAACCTATGAATTTGACTTCCATCTCTAATAACTTTTTTAATAAAACCCATCTATTAGGTTTATCTATGTATCTATTAGGTATTGATAACATAAAAAAAGTTGGCTCTTGGCTAAAAAAAATGATCAATTTACCCCTTATCGGGTATATACGGGATTTTAAAATTTCAATTAGATTTTTAAAAACTTTTTTCAACAGGCAAAATATCTCATCGTCAAATCATTGTGCCATGCAATTAAATTACCCAAGTATTACTTTATATAAATTTAATATGTAAAAATTTTATTATAATTTTATTTAGTTTTAAGATAAACATATAAAGTAAGTTATTTATTTCACGAATATTGACAAACCTACCTTATAAATTTACCTCTTCCATTCCTGATGTGCCAAGAATTTTGTTTATGCATGTTATATTTTTTTTTCTTTCATTTTTTTTTTCACTAAGAGGCCATACAATATTACTCAATAATTAATAAGTTTTTTTAATGATAGTAGATTGTGACACTGTAAATAAATTCAAGTCATATCGTCGATTAAATATAATTTGTAATACTAAATAAAAATTGGTGTTCCATGTTCAAAACATGAATAATCATAGATTTTTTTTGTTTCACTTGAAATGCCTGCAGATGATCCTTTTTTTATTACTTGTCAATAATATGACACCACAAAATGTCGAATTTACAATTGTGCATTGTAACAGTCTATTAAAGCTTTTCCCGCCATTTTTGCTTTGTAAATATTTTTTACTGGGATATATTTTGTTCGTAATAAAAATTGTTAGGCATAAACTAAGAATATTTTTGTACAAAAATTAAATTTAACAAGTTATATGGATTATGTGTCGCACGAGACATACTATATTTATTTTTAAACAACCGAGGCTATATATACTTGGGGCAAAATTAAGTGTCCAAAAACTTTAGAATTTATTAGTGATTTTGTGCCATTTGGTGATTCTATATTTTACATAAATTTTATGGACAATAAAATTAATTTATAAGTTTTATTCAACAGTATTTACTAGAATGAAAAGAATTTTGGAGAAGGCATCTACAAATATGATTAATAATTAATATTGACAACTAATTTAATAAATTATTGTTTTTCTCTCACTAAGCTGTGTATTGTCGGTACTCTTGTATTATTTCAAAATATGTTTGAAGAATAGTACAAACAATTTTATTTTTAAACGATTTTATAAAAATCCCTTTATAATGATATAATATATTAATATTTATAGTTCAATCAATAAATGAAAACTACTTATTACTAGTATTCCGGAAACCTTAGAAAAATGTCAGAGTCTCAGTGTGGTTTTTGTAATATAATTTATTCTAGAAAGAATTTTTAAAATATCAGATTTATAATTAATAAAACATATAATATTAATACTATGTATGTGTGTATTAGAAACCATGACAGATGGATTTTGTAAATATTTAATGTAAGGAGGAAAAAAAATTAAGCACAAATTGAATTATACATTGTGTAGAAATTTTATGAAAAATTTACTTTTCTGATTAGGCATTAAGATGGATGGGGTTTTAAAGTGCGATTTAAATGAAATGATTTTTTTAGATGAGATTTTAAAAATAATAATATATTGTACGTAATGATGATGATTTATAATAAGCCTTAAAATATACCGTGCCTAGAAGATGATCAAGAGATAAATTTATATTTATAAAAAAAAACTATTTTTTGCATGGAAAATGTTTGAATAAAAGAAAATGTGACACTTGTACTGGTGATAATTTGGAAACTGATTTCGCAGTAAAAAATAGTTATTAAGGGCAAAAAATGAATGTTTTCAAATTGTTATTATTATCTACACTTTCTAATAAAAAATATATTTTACAGCAAATGATGAAATGAGAGCACAACAAAGTGAATTTAATTAATTTAAGCAGAAAAGTTTTGATATGTTTTGAAATCATCCAAAATATAATAGGAAGAAAGTTGTTTTTCCAAATTGTAGTATTCTATTATCCTTTGGGTAAAATGATTGCATTTATAAAATATTTATAATTCAATATTGTTTTTATATTGACTATGCATACTATTTTCAGAAAATGCTCACCAGTATACACACTTAAATGTTTTGCTTTCATAGCATTGTTAATTTGGTTTGATTTTTAAAAATAACCGTGACAAATAATGTAAACTCTTTAATGAATTATAAAAATGTGACAAAATAATAGTAAATTTCTTTAGGCATAGTTTTAAAAAGTATTTATGTCATAGATTATAATGTACACCAAAATCTTCCAATAGTATAGGTTTTTTTTAACAATAACCTACCTCTAGAAATTATTGTTGAAATCTTTCTTCATCTCCCATGATAGATAAAGAGTTTGCACTTTTTATTAAAATTCTTATTTTTGTGTGTTCATTACTCTTTATCCATAAATGCATTCATTTGAATTGATCACATTCTATATCATAAAATCATTAATTAAATACTTCCATGATATCAGTATAGATGTGTTACGAATTTTCTGTATATTATTACGGCCTATCGTTTTTATTGCAATGTTTTTTATAGTGTTTTCCAACCCCAACTTCAACCGTAAGCGTTTGAAAGTGGACTTTCCAAACATAATTAGTGCCATTATTACCAAATAAATTGTATACTTTAAATATTCTCTTTGTGGTAATTTCAACAGTTCTTATTAAGAAACATATACTTTTGGATACTACAATTTAAAAAAATCAAACAATTGGTTATTGGTATAATGTAGAAAATCAACTAGAAAATTATCTTTGGCATATCTAGTGTTTGGAATTTCCAATCTTCTAACAATACATAATACGTTACAATCCAACCATTATAGTCATGTAGTTTCCATCCACTGCGTTATGGATGGATCCGATGTTTTGTACTGTAGTTAACATTCCATTTTACCATACCGCCATCTATGTTCTATGTCATGTACCAGTGTGTGGTTTTATTGAAGGCAGTGCTGCCAAACTGATTTCTGAGTGTTCACAAATGTATACGGAATTAATACTAATACAGCTCAATTGATTCCGTAGCTTTTTGAAGTAACTTCTTATTAAAATAACAAATGACTTTTAATGATATACCAATATATTTTTCTCTTGAAGAAATATAAATTCATATCATCAATTTGGCATCACTGTATATCATTGTTCCATAGATAATTTAAATGATATTAATAATTGTAAATCACAAATAGATTAACCGTTTTCACCCAATTGTGCCATATATATTAACGAACAATGTGTCATAAACTTTTGTGTTACAAAATAATAAATATATACTGCAAATAAATATATGTTTTTAACGTTATGCTCAAAATAATGTATGGAATATTTTTTTCGATTATTGTAACATTATCTGCAAATATGTAGTTTTTTTTAACTTTTCTACTGTGAACAGTTTTAGGAATTTAATTCGATATTGCCTTGTGTATAATTCCTGTTTTTTTATATACCCTGAATGAATATATTATGATATTCTTTACCACTGAATAACTTTGATTAATTTATCTTCCATATTTGTTTTTAATAACACATTTTTTTCGGATAAAATATAAATCAGCAATAATTTATTCACCAAATTTGTAAAACGAAAAATATCTTTTTATTTTAGATGACTTATGATGATAGCTTGATTGTGGGATTACCGTCATCAGTAAAGGAATAATGATGTAACACAGGGTTGTATCATTGATTGTGCCAATTTTTTAATTTCTGAAAATTCATGTGTCATTCATTATTGATTTTGTTTTTGAGTATTTATACGTTGTACTAGTGTCATATAGGCGATTATTTCGATAAATATACTATATATATATATATATCACACATTATATGTATATTACAAGTCATTTTATATGATATGACGTTATTTACAGAATTATATAGAAGCAGTATTATTTTAGAAATGAAGTGTGTTTTAATTATCAAAAATACCAATCCCATTTCCAGTACCTTCTTTAATGTTCCTTCACTGAGTATTCGTGGAAAATACTTTCGTTATTTGAATCCAAATTTAAAGTACTGCAAATATGGTTACTATATTTATTTAACCTATTTAAATTTAAAACGTGATGCATATGAATCGCTATGATGTGAAAACATATTTTGATAAGATTGTCTTTCTGTGAGAAACAGTCATCAGACAATTGTACAACCCATTCACTGGTCGTATTCATACACCTATAATCCACCTGCAGTCCGGGGATCAATTCAATACCGATGAATAGGATTGAGAAGGACCAGCTTGAAATGTAACATGAGCTTATCGATCGGACCATCAGTACACAACTGTCAAGGTGGACTGTCTAATGTATGGGCTGCCCCAATCCTAATCATTATCTTGGATTGTAGGCGGACTGTAGGTGTATGGGTACCATAACTATTCACAACTTGAAACAGTTACCAAAAGTGCTGAAACATACACACTTACCAACAACTAGATAGTATAGTGAAAGCTACTAAATAGTAAGTATATGATATAATATTTTCTCCATGCTTGAAAAATTCTCGGAAAAATTCCCTATATACAGAACTTGAATAATGACTAAAATTTACCGATGTATATGGCACCCAAAGAAGAAGAAGAAATATATGAATTTCGAATTGGATGTTTGGATATTTTGCAACACAATAAGTTATTTATTTTGTTTATATTAAAATTTGAACTTTGGGTATAGAGACTAAAATAGAAAATGTATAGCAACTATATAATTTACAAATATACATTAATGTGTAAGGATATATAATTAATGAGAGTCCATGTTCTGTAAATAATTTATTGAACACATTCAAAACAAAAATATCTTTGATATTCCGTCAAAATTACGTTATTTAAATATAATATTATTACAAATATATTTGATCAAACTCTCCAATTCCTGTTATAAATAGGTAATATTAATATTTTTATTAAGTAGCCTTAAATTCTAGAGCCAATTTATCTTGCGGGTTAGTCTGATAGTGTAGATATATTTTAAGAATTAGATAATTAAATACTATATCGCATAACAAACTCAAAGTTTGGTTTAACATAGCAGTAAAATATGGTAAGTATTAATAAAACATTTTTTAAGTTAATTTATTTTGAATAAGACGTTTCTATTTCTAATACTTCTGTCTCAAAAACTCAATATGATAGTGCATAATATCTACAATTATACTATTATATTTCTTCTTATGTGACACATTATATTATATTTTTAAAAAATAGCATGGAGTGTGATAATCAAAAGTACGAACATGCTTTTATCAAAATGTTTAAAATTTAACAATTCATTTTATAAAATACTAAGTTTTTAAAAGAATTATTGATTTAGTAATATTATTATGTTTACCAAACTGATTTCTATTAAATTAACGAGGTAAAGACATCAATATATATGACCTAATGGTATGAAGAATACTGGAGTAGATAACCACCTGCCACATGCTGTTGGTTTTAAGTATTATAATCGACTGTGGAAAGGAAAAAGGAAATATAACAAATTTTACAGGAGACACAAAAAACGTTTATTTAATGATTTTAAGCCAAAGTCAAAACAAAAAAAAAACAAAACATGGGCACAATTTTGAAGTGTATCAATACTAAAACTAGTCTTTTATTGACACAATTTGATAAATTTTTTTTAATTTATTTTCAAAAAATCAATGAAATTGATCAGATAGAAGTTGTTTTTCCTGGTCGCCAATTTCAGGCCATTCTTTTTTCAAGTTAAAAAGCTGAATTTAAAAATTGATTCGGCATTTTCAGCTCACATCCTTTTGGTAGAATAGGGTTACGTCCTTTTTCCTTTCCACAGTTGATATAATAGTTCCTGCCCTACTCAGTGGCGGATTTAGCACTTGAGAAGCCCCGGATTCAATTTTTTTTAGATTTCACGCTTCCATAAAATTTCGAAAAAAAAAAGATATGTGGTTTCATGTTTTTTTTATAGATCCCGTGCTATCTCAATATTTAAATTTTTGAGGCCCCTCCACTACTCTGAGCCCCCGTTTTTTAGTGATTCCCTACGCGGGCGCCTAGTGTGCCTTTAGGTAAATCCGCCATTGGCCGTACTGTGTTAAGGCATATGATGAAAGATATTAGATTGATTTAGTAACATATATTTATGGATGGTGTTGTAATAACTGTAGGACTGTGAAATTGTATTGCAAAAGCCATCGTAATAAAAATTATATTTCAATCATATTTTCTTGCAAAGGTTTGAATGTTGCCAATGGTTATAAAGAAGAAAAAAAGAATAATCCATGGCTTCATATTCATCAAAACTGTACCTTCCATTAAGAGAAAGGGAAAGAGTTCTTATAAATTTATGTTTTATTAATATTTTTAATACATTCTTCACAACCTTAGTTATTATATAGGCACTGATGATATTCACAAGTTAAAACAGCAATGACTTACCCTAATCAGTTTTGTTATAACGTTTGCAAAATGCTCTCTATTGACAATTACAATATTAGTTTTCATTTAAGTACAGAATAATAAATTCTGATCTTGTTTGGTTTTGTGTTGATTTTTATGAAAACTTTTTACTAGAAAAGCATTTAAAAATCAACGCATGTCAAATCGGAGATTTTTTAAATATCCTTACTTAAGCACTATGATGGGAAGACGCTGATTATAATATTATAACTATGAATATATATATATATATCTCTTAAAAGTTCATTTGCAATTTTATCGATAATATATTTTTTAATGTTATTTAAAAACAATATAATCTGATCACTTTTTGATCCAATTTCTGTAATTTCTATTAAATAATCACTAAAACTATTTTTTAACATATTTAATGAGAAAATAAATATTTAATTACATCCTAATAATAAATTAGTTAACATTAAATAAATATCGGTAGGTATAGTATGACTAGCACATTAATGGTTATTTTATAGGAAATAAAAGCAAAAGATATGGAAAATATTGTAATACATACTATTTGAATTATTATAATCATAAACAGAAATAAATATTAAATCAAATAACAGTAAATATTTTCCCTTTTAACATATGAAAGTAAATAATACTTATTATTCCACTCAGAAGCTAAAGGATGTAAGTCAGAATAATACAAATAAATTTATGGTCACTTATGTTCTTTGTCCTCTGAATGGGACCAATCATCAACATAGAATGTTAAAATAATAAGTTGTGATTCCATCGAAGAATGGAATATGTAAAAGAAAAAATAATAGTTCTGAATCAATATACATATAGAATTTACTCTACTTCATTTCAACACAATAAAATGTACACACTCCTCAGCTTAAGCTGTTTTAGTACATTTCTATAGAGCTGACAAAATGGAAATAGGATTATTACTCTCTCAAGCACAAAATTTTAATATCAAATCATTTTTGGTAATATTTACAAGAGATTAAATGAATACCAATAAACGATAAAATATTTGAGTTATCTATAAAAATAACCCATTATCGTTATTTTGAATAGTTTTTGAGAATATAATACAAAAAAGTGATACATAAATTAGTTTAAGGTGTATAAAATAGTTTTTAGACAACTAGGCTTTGGAATATATTACTCAAAAACATATTCCAAAGCACAGTAACTAAACTCCAAAGTGACCATAAGTTATTAATTTAAAAATCAGAGAAAGGCACGGCGTTATGACTACCGATGTGGTCGAATGTTATGGGCCTATAGTAATCCTTTACTTCTCCCCAACCGCGAGCTGCTGTGTTGTAATTCTTCCCGCCCCATAAATTTTGTCTTTGAGAGTTCATCAACGGGCTGGAGGTATCATTCAAATTGGTCTGTGGCAGCGGAGACAGTAGAAGCGTATGTTGGGTTTCAATGGGGGATATCGAAGGGAAGGGTTCCATTTTTGGTAAGGTGTTGGTAGGACGCAGAGGGGGTACGCTGGGACCTGAATTGGTTCGGGGGAAAGTGGTGTACTTAGTGGGTGGATAGTTCTTTTTCGGAGCTGTGGAGTTTGGTGGGCGGTACAGTGTATCGTGATTGCTGCTTGGTGTGGGGGTCGCGCATGTATTTGAGGTATTTCGGCCTGTAATAAAAGATATAAATCTTAGCAGACACAAAATAATCATTGTTGGCATAACCTAGGAAGATGCGAGAGAATTAACTGATAAAAGAAGAATAACAAGAAGGGGATAAGTAAGTAATAAATTTTATTTCAATATTTTCAATTGAGATTTCTAGTATCATGCACACTTTCGCACATTTCATAGGAAAATCTATTTGATTTTACTTGAAATTTTCAGATTTTAAAATTACTACTGTATATACAATATATATTTAAATATGAACACAATAACAGTTATAATACTTATTTTTATTTGCTTATTCAGATTGGTTGTTACTCATTATTTGAATATAATTTATCTAATATTTATTATGAACAATATTTAATCTGCTCATAAATACACACCTTTTCCTTCATGGACCCATTTGACAGATCGCTTCTTCCTGTTAACATACATAGACTGTCCACGGCTCATTTGATTGGCTGGCTCACTCAAACTCGTGCTTATCTTTTTGGCCAGTTCGATCTGATCTTTAACAGTTGGATGAAGACCGGTGGCATAAAACGCTGATGATGCAAATGCACTTTCTGAAATAATACATTAAGATGATAAAATCTGGAGTCACTTAAGAGTCCATGTCTATGATATTAGTGTATATGCACCAAAACCAGAGGTTTCGATTTAAGCTTAGAATCTGTGCAGATGCAAGACTTTTCAAAGATGCAGGTCTAGATACCGTCATGAGAATTGACTGACACCCAATTCTCATGAAAAAAACTGCTAAAGTAAGTCTTTACGATGTAGAAATCCATGTGCTTCACTTTGACATTGTAAAAGAAAAAGTTCAGTCCCTTTATTGGAACTAGTTTAGTGTAAGTTGATGAACCCACAATCTTACAATACAAGAGGTCATAGATTGACCGCAGAGCTGAATACAAATAAGTAGTAATTTAAAATCAATTTCCATCAAGCACCATCAGTCGAAAATATTAATTTTACAAATAAGTTTGACTAAATACAATTGGCTCTTACCGGGGAAATCAAAATATTTTAATCTTATTTTATATTTTTAATATACGTATGTATCATTTATAGATTATCATGGCAACTATAATGCCCTCCTCTCTTTCTTAATTTTGTCTACTCCGAAATTGGAGCATTTGAATCTAGACAGAAGTGAAGATGTCCACTCTGAAAGTGGAGAAAATAGATCTACGAAATGTGAAGACATGTCTTGAGAGATTATTTTTCATGGGAATTAGTTGTCAGACAATTGCTTAAATCAATGGGCATTCAGTCCTCCATTTTCGGATTTTTGTAGCAGATGTGGTGATCTTAATCCCTGTTAAATACTACTGGATAATTCCAACGTTAGATCAAAAGCATATATTAATTGGATGAAAATTTGTTTAAAAACTCACTATTTCTTTTAATCAGATGTTCTTCAGCGTCGGGCGCAGGCGTGAAAATCTTGTTGAGATCAATTTCTTTATCCCCGACTGTGATGGGAGATCTTGAGTCACCAAATTCTTCCTAGAAATACATTCAATAATATTATTAATCTAAGTTAAATTATATTTTAAATACAAAACTACAAAAAAAAAAGAAAAAACATCATTATAGTCATACTAATTTTTTGATTTCATAATTTTCATTATATTTTTCTCAGAAAATGAAATAAAAATAAATTATGTAACAGAAGATCTGTCAAAACAATTGGTAATATTTAAGTATATTTATTAAACAATTATATCTTGTGACATCTACATTTCATCATAAAAAATAAAGTTAAAAAAACAGTTTATCATTAAAAAAGTTCTAAGATAAGAAAAATTGCATTCCTTGTACACAAATTAATATGCTTATAATTATTGAAAGACGTTATTATTGATATTCATTTTGTCATTTCATAATATTTACAAATGAAATGGTTATAAATGTCAAAATAGCATTCTCATCATGAAACCTTCATGTATGATGGATATTCAGTTATCACAGTAATCTTGTATGGTAAATATTTTTTTTTTAAATTGTATTATATTATATTGAAGTGATTTTTGTACTGTATTCAATATTTAACTTACTATATTATTATTGCATATAACTAAACTGTATTAATTGTGCAATCAGTGTTTTCGAAGTATACTCTACACCATCTATGAATTTCCTTTGCACATTGATATTGGTGTCATGTTTTTGAAGCTATTGCATGTCGAAAATTGTAAATATCATAAAATATATTTTTTTAAGATTGGAGACATAACATTTAAATAAAATTAAATAAAATTTGAAGTAGTCTTGCAGAAGATGTACAATATGGAATCAGTTACCTATCAAAATAGAATACTCTTTGGCCTAATGCATAGGCAAAGAGTGATTAATTAAATACGACAGACCTTTTTTGGCCATGTGCTTCTCAACGATTAAAATTCAGTTAAATATACATATAAAACCAAATACGTTCAACATCCGTGCGTGCATAGTAATGAAATAAATGATAAGTTTAAATTGTTCAAGTTTAAGTTTAAGTAAAGTCTGCTCTCTTTACATATGTGTGTTATCATTATAGGAATGATAAACGAATTTTATTCATTTGTAAATTTTATATTTATTGTTAAATATAAATTTACAATGAATTAATTAATAATGTTGAGTAGATCGTAAAAAAGTACAACTAATTATAAAATTTGGTTTCCTAAAAAAAAATACTGGTTTATATATTATCGACTATGTTCATATACTCATTTAATATTTATCATAGATTATCAATATTTTAATATGATGATAATTTTTAAAAATTGTTACATAAGCAGCTGAAATTGTGCTGTCTGGTTCAACTACTATTGTCAAAGTGTCAAGCGATGATCCCAATCTGGATTTCTAAGAAACATCCAATCAGAAAGATGAATCGCCTCATCGGATAGAAGTGACACATTGCCCTTTCAGATTAATCTATTTTGATCTTCGATTGGCTTGCAAACATATGATTTCAAAACAGCTCTTATAACGAGTAGGATATTAATATAATTAAGGCAATACTACATTGTGATACGGTGACGTTTGTATTGTAGTCATACAGTGAGAAAGTAATATTGACGTATATTTTTCAATGTATACATATAACTTATTTCACACAGACAAGGTTTTAATAATGTGTAGGTAATAAAATAAGTGTAATATAATAATATATGGTAAATTAAAGGTGTGCTATGTCGAAATCAATTCCGTGTAAGTGTGTATATTTTCCATGATTATAGTAAATTAAGCTCTATTAATATGATTGAAGCGATTAATTTTTATAACAAATTATGTAATAGATAAACACATCACAAAAAATTCACTCAATGATCTTTAATGAAACTCACATATGAAAAAAGTATCTATCTAAACGATTTTAAAAACCATAATATAGACATTGTATGAAAATCTTGACCATGTATATGGAGGCATTTTGAATGAATTTTTATGGATGATAATATGAATGAATTTACGATGCAGATGGTATAACCAATAGGACCATTCTGTATTTCAGATTGTGTGTAACAATAATTATTGAAAGACTTTAGCAGAATTTTTGCAGAGAATCAAACGGTTTGATTTCATAATGTATATATTGTAGAAACAGGGGATCTTTCGAGATAATATTTGTGATCAAATTAACGATTATTGAAACAGTATTAAAGTTAGAACCTATGATGTGTGCTTCAAATGTATTTTAATATACTTTTCACTGTGTCAAAATTCATTAAATAAAGTGATACCATAGTAAACTCAGGAGGAAACATGTATAAAATCGAATGTCCTTGCAAAAAATTCTTTCAAAATCAATGTCGAAAAAGAAATATTCTATTAGTTTCATCATCATGTTAACAGTCATAGAGTTGTATTATTATCTAATAAATACTCAAAACACGTAATTATTATTGCCTACCAAAACATTATGAGGAAGGATTTTTACGATCGCATGAGACATTTGGCAACCATTCTAAATCACAAACGATGAAACAGAACGAAAGAAAAATAAATAATATCTTTGAAATGTATAACAATGTTAAACGTTATGTGAATGTATAAAATGACTCACTGAAACGTCAAACTCACCTGTATAAGATTATCCACTGTTTTAAATTGATTCTCATCACAAATTACAATTAATATGTCGTAAATTTAAAATGATAATTATTATTATACTTAATATGATCAATTATTTCTATTTAGTTTTAACAATTTTTAAAAGGCAAAAAAACATAATCATATTTATTCATCGTATCCGTTACAATCATTAGAACAATCATTTTGAATATAAACCAACAACAAACCAACATGACAATGTTTGAATTTGTATATACAAAATGGACGATTATAAAATATAAATTTATAACAAAAGCGTACCAAAAGTAAATTGGAAACCATAATTCAATAGGAAATATCTCAAAAATACTCACCACAAACTAGTATTACAGATATATAAGATAGTGTACGATTTTTGTCTTAGATTATTAAGTTCACATTTATTCAATATTCATTCATTCCTATTTTTGTTTAATTTTGAAAAAAAACGGTTGAGTACACAGTACATTTCATTATTTAGGCATTAAGTTATAAATTTTAAATTTGATTCTTTTAATATTATTTTCACAATTCATCAGAAAAAATAAACATTATTTTGTATTTCGTGATACTGATAAATAACATTCAAATATTTCAGACAAACCAACTTTTGAGACGCTCATGAACACAAGTTGAAAACCCAAAAACGAGCACAAGTCAATGAATGATAATTAAAACCTGAACGACATTGCCAGCACAATTTTATGATCGTCTTGTTCTAATAAAGCGATGATTTGTTATTTAAAAAGAAAATGGTAAGCCTCGTAGAATTATTCACGTTTCTTAAAAAAAAATCTAGAGTGGGAAATTCTGAAAAACTACATGATATTCTATTATCATAGAATAAAAATTAATTTATTATTTTAATAAATATTTGGCCATAAAAAGTTATTAAAATTCTTATACTAATCATATATTTTTTCAAACGAATGCTACTAATATCAATGTGGCCAAACTATTGATCTCTTATTATTTTAGTTATATTTCATAGTTTATCTATCAATAACAAATGAACCATTATTTTTAAAAATCCATAAGAAGTTAACTTTAAATTGAAAAATAAAACAGGAAACATTAAACATTAAATAATGATTATTATTATTTGAAAATTACATGTAATAAGACATGTGTCAACCATTTGAACACGTTAAGTTACACCTACATGACAAGACTTTTTTTTTTGAGTTGTTTATATCTTCTTAAGTTGTTTTATCTTGTTTTGAAAATAATCATTTTCAAAACAATGAATACAAAATTTCAAATTTTCAACCAAATATTATAATTATTTAAAAATTATTGAGAATTATAAAC